>JAECUM010002662.1:0-52118 GCA_016617855.1 Megalonaias nervosa | reverse complement strand
AGTATTAATGTTACAAACAAATTAAGTTTCCCCCTTCCACACTTGACAATAGAGTAGTTTTAATCCAGTTACCTCCTCTGCATTGCCTGATAGTAAGACAAAGGTGTCACTGCCTTGTAGCTATCAATGGTGAGATTCTGTGATAAGATTTTGTGTTAATGTGTTTGAGGAATAATATGGAAGCATATGCCATGGTATGGTCAGCAGTCATTATATAATGCTCCATGGAATTTGTGTTATAGTTGATGAATAAAAATTTGACATATATTGTCATGACGTCTTGTTCCATAGGAACCTTTTTCTTTTCACTTGGAGTATTTTATCAATCATAACATTATTTGTTGTAAAAATTTACTTGGTGGTTGTTAAGGGACTCTAATTATGAATTATTAGATGGAAAATATTATAGATTGATATAATTTGTTTCAAAAAATATATATTTAATTTTCATCAGTTTTCTTGTCATTTATACCTGTTTCAAATATGTATAATTTCATTGGCCAATGACTGATATTGAGCAATGTTGACTGTATTACAACTTTCCCTATATCTGCTCTTGTTTACTATTGTAAGTTTATGCTTTATTGCATTTAAATTATTATGTCACCAGTAATTACATTTTCTGACTTGAAAATTTAAATACCTAACTTGTTTAAATATTTACTAGTTTATTAATATACAATGAAAATAGTGCTTAGTTAATCACTTGCATTTGTAGTGACCTTGTTTACATTATGCATCACCACTTGTACATTGCAGATTTTTAACTTTCAATGAATGAAGTACATCTCTTGATTTCAAATCATAGGCACCACAGCACGAAACTTCAATAATGTCTCAAAAATTGATATTAATTTCAGAAATAATGCTTGAAAATAATTGCAACAATAATGCAGTGGTAGTTTGCTTTGATGGAAACAACCTTTAAAAAAGTATGTTTACTTAGCAATGCTAATTTTATGTACCAAAAGGCGATAAAAGGATTATTGTTGTAGAACAAAGGGGTACATGTGTATTGCCTTTGGACAAAATTCCATCTTTACCCGAGTCAATTTGAAGCAAAATTTGCATCAAATATTTGTATGAATAAACCAGAATATAAGTGTTAATAAGCACAATATGCACCATGTAAGTACTGGACACAATAATAATAATAATGCGGACTTTGTATAGCGCCTAATCTTTAGAAGCTCTAAGCGCTTTACAACATTTGACAACACTTAAAAAACATATATAGTGATATGATTACAAAATTAAAAACAAACACCACGAAAGTAGAAACAGAAAATATGCTGTAAATATTTAAGGCAAGGATACATTATTAGGTCTTTAAGTCTGTTCTTGCAGTTGAAATAGGTGAGTTTTAAGAGCGCTCTTGAATGAGATCACTGTGTCTTTGTGTCTAAGTGCAGTGGGCAATTCGTTCCACGTTGCTGGGCCCTGGTATGCAAAAGAGCGTTGTCCATATGATTTCACCTTCATAGTGGGAATGATGAGAATACGAGTGTCAGAAGAGGAGCGTAAGCATCTTGCAGGTGTGTACACATGGGTGAGGTCAGATAGGTATGTTGGACTGGAGCCCGTCAGTGAAACGTAGCACAGAGAACAAATTTTGTGTTTAATTCTGGATCGTATGGATAGCCAGTGTAGGGTAGAGAGCAGGGGAGAGGCGTGCTCTGATCGTGGTACTCTAAGGATGATCCGAGAAGCTGTGTTTTGAACTTTTTGAAGTTTCTGAAGTAGATATTGAGACGAACCAGACAGAATTGAGTTACAATAGTCCAGTCTTGAAAGTACTAAGGAACACACAAGTGTTTTAGTGGCATCAACTGAAAGATACTTGTGAATGGAGCTGATTCGTCTCAGCTCAAGATATGCAGCCTTGCATATGTTCATGACATGTTGGTGCAACGAGAGAGTACTGTCGAGAGTGACACCGAGGTTTCGTACTGACTGTGTGAATTTAATGTTGGTGTTGCTGATATTTATTGTCTGAGGTAAAGGATGTGAATGAGAAAGTCTTTGTGTTGTAATCAAGATGGCTTCAGTTTTATCATCATTCATCTGCAGCTTGTTACATGTCATCCATGATTTCACATTGGAAATGCACCTCTCTGCACCTTGGATGGTAGCTTCAACTTCAGTTGGGTGGCTAGATTTGTATATTTGGGTGTCATCAGCATACAATTGGTGAGACACTGGATGATGATCTATGACACTTGAGAGTGGCTGAGTGTATAGAATGAAGAGAACAGGTCCAAGAATAGACCCCTGTGGAACACCACAGCATAGATCAACTGGGCTGGAGTGTTTTCCATTTGCGGACACAATTTGTGTCCTGTTGACTAAGTAGGACTTGAACCATAGTAAGGCCGTATCATGAATGCCAAATACATGCTGGAGACGGTGAAGTAATATATCATGGTCTATAGTGTCAAATGCTGCAGACAAGTCAAGGAGAGTGAGGACTGTAATCTTTCCGCCATCCAAAGCAGAGAGAAGGTCATTGACTACTTTCAGAAGAGTAGTTTCAGTACTGTGGCAAGGGCAATATGCAGACTGTACATTGCTAAAAAGGCTGTTTGAATTCAGATGAGATACAAGTTGGGATAGAACAACTTTTTCTAAGATTTTTGACATGAATGGCAGATTAGAAACTGGGCGGTAGTTCTTTAAATCATTATGGTCGAGTGTTGGTTTCTTCAGCAGAGGCTTTACAATGGCAGTTTTGTAAAATGATGGGAATTCCCTAGTTGAGAGAGAGGTATTAATAACATCAGTTAGTGAAGGCAGTATTGGATCCAAGCACTCTAGCGGCAGTGACGTTGGAATTGGATCCAGTTCACATGACTTTGGTGCACTCTTCATCACGATTGTACGTACTAAATCCATAGAGACAGGTTCAAATGCTGCTAATGGCTGCCGCTGAAATTCTGTATCGCAACTGTATAGTGACGACGAGTCAACTGAAATTGTGTTGTCAAGTTTATCTCTGATGGTTTGTACGTTGTCACGGAAGAAATTTGCAAACAGGTCCGGAGGGTCGACTAGAGAGAAGGTAGCTGGAAGTGGTATACATTTGTTCCTTGACATCAGCTTGTTAGTAATCTCAAATAGCTCTTTGCAGCTGGAACTTTCCATGATTTTAGTACTGTAGTGGGCTGATTTAGCTGCATGGACTATGTTTGTGACATTCTTCTTAGCTGCATCATAGATCTGCTTATGAATAGTGAGTCTGGTGGAAAGCCAAAGCCTCTCAGCTTTACGGCGGTCTCTTTTAGCAGTGTGAAGCTGGTCCCTAACACTGCTATACCACGGAGAACACTTCTGAATTGCTACTCTGCACTTGGTTGCTGGGGCATGTTTATCGAGCAATGAACGCAGGCAAGTTATCAAGTTGTTCTGCTGTAGTGGGGAAGCTAGTTGTTAGGTTTGCTTGGATGTCATACATTAGTTTGGTTCTGTTTATCATACAGAGGTTTCTCTTAGTAGCGAATAAAGGTGGAGGGTTAGGGACTGATACGTCAAGATGGCATATAATGCAGAGGTGATCTGATGAAAGTTCGTGGGACACCAGGGAGGACTGAAGAATATTATCATCAGGTCTGTAAAGAATCCAGTCTAATATGTCTAATATGTGACCATGTTTATGGGTGGGTTGGCTAACTGACTGTTTGAGGTTGAAAACGTGAATGGAATCTAGGAGTTTCGATGTGCATGGGTTTCCAGGACAGTCAAAGTGAAAGTTAAAATCTCCAAGAATAATCAGGTTGCCACCTATCGAATAAGTCACCAAATGTTCTAAAGGATATCCAAGACTGAGTTGATGAAGAAAATACACACAGTATTGTCCACACACCATGGAATCTGTGCCTTGTAATTTCACATTATTGAAGCCAGTCGTCTTGGCATTTCTTCTCATAAAGTCAATGATGTCGTCTTCCAAAGGCGGTAATCCATACGAATCAAAATACTCCACACGGTCATCGTGGGGAAAGTAGACGGCTACCCAGTAGGTTCATGGGAGATGACTTTTGTCGGTGTTGATGACATAAGCTTGATGGTCTTTAGGTTTGCGATAAGGAAGTTCATCTTTAGCGCACACGACAGGATACAAGGAAGCGGGGTGCAAACTGTTTTTCAAAAGGTAATAAAGTTCCCAGGTATCTATTTTTTCTTTTTTCACAGGTAAGGATAAGTCACCCATTCAATCCTGACTTTTTGCTTGAAAATCTATGTCAATTAAACTTCTCTTCGCTTTGTCTCCGAACTCTGTGAAAAGAAAGATTCGATGCGACGGATCTCTAGAGAGGTCAATGAAGGAAGGAATGATCACGCACGTCTTGATACCACTGATGCAACACTGTTTCTTCGGAGATGAGACCCCAAGCGTCATCCAGATACTCGTCCAATTATTCTTTCTTGGCTCATCATCAGGCATTTATCGAGTTGAATTTGACTGGGATGATCGTTTTGACGTCCATAGCAATGTTCCTTGGTCAACGCTTTAATTTTGTCTATCCGCCAGGTGTTTGGCAAAGCAGGAGACTAAATGTTGTTCTTGTTCTGGCCATCTCGACATTATCATGTCCTCTTCGTCTTTGTCTTTGAGGGTGGTTCTGATTCCAAGATATCCTCGCGTTCCATTTCCAAACAGGCTCCACAATTCAAAGAGTATTCCATAGCTTCTAATAGTCTAGAATCTCTTGTCTGAAACTGTTGATTTCTATCGTATTATCAAATTCTGCATACAAGATATCGTTCACCGTCTCCTTCATTTGCCCTTTAAACTGAAGTTCCACTCGAAGTATCCGGATTTTATAGGGTGGAAATGTCCTTCATAGCTGCCTTGGTAAGGATTAAATCAAAAGTCCACAAAGCCCGTCTCTTTCTGCATTGTCCTTGCTGTGGTATGAGGGAAGAAGGAATGCCTGACTTGGCAGCGTTAAGTGCATTTATAGGAGTTTCTCGTCGGCCCAGAATGTCTTTTCCAGTTTGAAGCAACACATTTTTTCCTGCTCTCAAGAAGGCTTCTTTAGGATTTTGTTTGTCAATGATGACACTTTAGAGAAATTCTTTTCCTTGCGTCAAAGCGGCATCCTGCATTCTTCGTGTCACCATCAGTTTCAAAACAGGTGCCACCGAACAAAACGCAGATTTCAGTATATCTCCTAAACCATGACCTCGCTGTCGAGCGACTCCTCGGTACACTGGATACATGACTTGCAATTCGCTAGAGAATCTTTTTCGAAAATGGAATTTCACCGCGACGTTCAATTTCAAGAATATTTTGTCCCAGCTCCCAGATTTTTTACCAATGTTGACAGTGTCGAAATACAAGTTACTGACAGTCAAATAGTGTGGATGTACAAATTCGTGGTGAACGTGATAGATGTTTCCACCTTCCTCGTTATCCTTTGCGTCAGAATCCACTTTGAAAGGAATGACTCTCAGTAACGGTGCGGATATGTGTCCACCACGTTGTACTCCACCACAATGGAGTACACAAAGATCAAATTCAGTCTTTCGCTCAGTTCTTCAGGGTAAAGAAAATAATCGCAAAATTCCATATTGTTGTTGATCTTCGGGCTTAAATTCAGAATCATTTTTGTGTCTCCCCCCAAAAGTTCTAACAAACTACAATTAAATCCGATGGACAACTGTTGGGTATCGTTACATTTCATCAGCAAGCGATGAGCCACTGAAGGGTACTCGATCGTGATACTGCGTCTCTCTTTGTCTAGGGCTTTGCCAAACAGTTCCTCGAACCTGGACGTAATAATCTCCACCAAACGTTGACCGGTAAAATAATAGCCTGTCGCAATTTTCACAACATAGATGGTGAATAATGGATTGCTTGCTAAATTTTTGATACCTGGAAACCCGATTTCATTCATGAATTGTTGCACTTGTTCATTTAGGATTTCGACGTCAAATGAGTTTTGACTTTCAGTCATGGTTTTGATTTGTGTGGGATGAATGATTTCGACCAAAGCCACTTCACAATGGGGCTCGTGATCCAATTGAATAGCCTGACGTAATTTGGCTGTAGAAGTCGAGGGTAGTGGTGGTAGCAATGGGATGGCTTTTGTCTTGAATTCTTTTCTCACCTCTATTTTCCCTTCTTTCCTTTTCACTTCTGTCGAAGGAGGAGTGGACATCATCTTTTTTACCCAGACTTTGAGTTCTTCTCTTTGAGGTGTGGAGAAAGGGGTCAAAAGGACGCAGAAATCTTACTAGAGATGGGAGGCGCTTACGGTGTTTGAAAGACTTCTCGTGCCTCTTCCTCCTCTGGCATCTGTGTGGCTGCTTCTGTTTTGGTCACTGGGGGGTGGGTGGCGATGGACTTTTTAGCAGGGGCTTGAAATCTTTCAGAGTCGGTTGAGCTGCTTCATCTAAAACGATCTGGTGAAAGAGTTGAAGACGTTTTAACACTTGTCCTTACTATTGCGATTTTTCCG
This sequence comes from Megalonaias nervosa, assembly GCA_016617855.1. Classification (NCBI taxonomy): domain Eukaryota; kingdom Metazoa; phylum Mollusca; class Bivalvia; order Unionida; family Unionidae; genus Megalonaias; species Megalonaias nervosa. The sequence goes on along the minus strand of JAECUM010002662.1, from coordinate 45,657 downwards.
TTCCGACCAATCGCTGCGATCCATCAACGATTGCAATTCGTTTTGTAACCGGGACATCTCGGTCAAATGAGGACTGGGAGGTAAATGAAGGGTCCGTTGTTATTGCCAAGAATGTAATTCCATCCATCGTTTGTAAGGACTAAAGTCAGATTTCTTCCTTCCATCAGATTCCAAAGCACACGTGTGAGATCTTTTTCACGCAAGAGGTCCCTTTTATCTTCTCGGTCCTTTTTTATCTTGGATCACTGGATGAAGCATGAGCTCCAATGAGTCATGAAATCATTGTTCCCAATACTCCTTTCGCCAAGGTTCCTAAAAGCAGGGGCAAAAATCTTTTTCTTCTGACAGACGGGTATTTTCTTTTTCACCATTTGGCGAAGAACGTGTAAATGCATGGCTAAGCATTCTTTCTGGTGCTGGGACAAAGGTATTGTTCCTTTCAAGACATTCAGGCAACATTCACACACGGTATCGATGATGTCTTTCGAGGCTGTTTGAATGAGTTTTTTCCCATGGGTGGAGGGTATTTGGACAGAACTGACAAAACGTCCCAATGTTTGGCTAAACGAGGAGGCAGCCCTGTACTTTTCTTTCCTTTTTGAGGTGATGGCTTCTTGGGGGTGACATCTTTGTTCGTTCCGGAGCACACACAAATACACTGACGTCGATGACGTAGCACACGTCCTTTTATTCTAGTTTTTGGGGGTGTATTTTTGGAACAGGTCGAAGGGCTTTATACCAATCTTTTTGACGACCTGTTTTACTATCGCATCGCCAAAAAATCCTCCCCTTTGCAGCAACCTCTTTTCCTTTTGGACGATTGGGTCTTTTCTTGGGTAGACGTCGATGCTTGGCTAAGCGTTTTCTCGGATGTTGGGTCAAACGACGACTGTCCTTTACTTTTTCCTTTTTGGACAGGAGAACGACGATGGTGGTGAAGGTGTGCACATCTGGCTGGTGACATCGTTTTGCATTCAGGAGCACAAAATCACTGATACACATCATCTGCCTATCGTCTTTTTTATAGTGGAATGCGTCGCCATTGACTGAGAAGTTCGCAACGGACTAAATCGGGACAGTTCTTGCTTGGATAAGTCTAGTAAACTCTATAACATGCCCGATCTCTCTTAGACTTTGATTTTAGGGGAGAGCACTTTGTAAGCAGCTGCCGCTGCGACTAAAGAGGACGAGTGTGTCGCCACCGGAAGAGAAGTTCCTGGAGACACCAGTTTCCATTTTTCATCAAAGGAGAATGGACGGGTGTCAAATTGGGTTTGGCTGCCGTCACTAGCAGAGGTGAAGTGGAAGAATCTGAGGCTACTGGAGACGCGGTCACCGTCTCTGCTTGTCGCGGCTTGGGAATGTAAGATTTCGTCCCTACCACAGTGCCTCTCTTGCGGGAAGAAACTGTTGTTTTGGGTCTTTTCTTGGGACTTTTCTTTTTCTGGGGCTGTGACCTGGTCTTGACACCGCCGATCTTTTTCTTCTGGGAAAGTTTTGATTTGGGAGAGGCTTTTTTTCTTGGGGGTCACTGCTGGAGCATTAGGATCCCATTTTAAGAGGGAGCGAATGATGACACCTCCTAGAAAACCGCTTCCTCCAGGTTTCAAAATGATTTGCTTTTTGGTTTGAGCGTCGGTTCTGGGATCTGCCAGTTGAGTCAAGGCTACTTTATTTCTCTCAAAAAAGCGTTTGGTTTGATGAGGAATGAGAATGATGCCTTGAAGTAATTGACGTGCTGTCACCGTAAACCTTCGCAAGACTTCTTTGAGACTGGCTTCATTGTCGTGCTGTCACCGTAAACCATCGTAAGACTTCTTTGAGACTGACGTCTAAGACACAAGAACGTATTTGTGGATTTTTTTGCGACTGATACCGTACAAGGCACGACTCAGTTTGATGGAAAAATGAGACTGAAGGTACGAAAATCGTAGATAATCTGGGCTAGTGGGTTTTAAATCGACGAGTAAATAGGCGTGATCGGTTTGGATGGCATCGTTGTACGCATGAATCAGGGAAGGAGTTCCTATCTCTTTGGCTAACACTTGCACTTGCGGTTTATCTCTGGGGCTTTTAAACAAGACCACGTAATAATCATTGAGACTGATGGTACGATGACCTTTACTTTGCTGAAACAAATTTTGGGTGATGTAAATGACACTGGCATTACGATGATGCCCTTCGCGCGTAATGCACAGTTTAATTTCTTCTTCGTCTTCCACTAACATGTCGTCGAAAATGACCAAATGTGTTTGACAGGTATCAGACACAGTACCGCCGTCTTCGCGAGGAATGCCTTCCACAAAAACGATGGAATCGCCTTGACTCTCTGGCAGGAGGCTGTAAGCCGATTGCCACTCTTTGTAACACCACACCATGCGCTGAGGTGGACGATCGATCAAATGACTTTTATATTCGATAAAACGTTTGACAAACTCAGTTTTGCCTGAACCACTGGATCCAGCAATTAACATGTTACATTGATGGCGATGATACAAGGCCTCCCAACTGGAACGATCTAATATTTCGTCGATGTCTTTGAAAGTCGAGGAAGAGGCGCAGAGACAGCAAAGGTAGCCATAGTGAAGGTGTTGACACTTTTGAAACTAACACAGACAAAACAAGAGCTTCTATGCTTTTTTCAGGACAAGTTTACTCCAAACTTTAAAATTGGACACGAAATACAAAAATACATAAGAGCCATGTGGTTAAGTAAATCGCTAAAATACACATCAAAACGATCAAAGTGGAATATAAACAATTTACTGTACAACATGGGTGACGTAGTTGTGGTGTCCTAGGGACACTTTGTAATGTTTTAGGAGTCTCTACATTAGGCAGAGTCTCACAGGTGTCGATGTCAATGACGGTCCTGTCCTGAATGGGGTAGTTTTCCTCGGAGTCGGGTTTCCTCCTCTGGCACTGTGGCTAACACGGGTTTAAAGGTTACCTGTGTCACTGGACGTTGGACTTCATTAACACAAATCTTTGGCATACTGAGCCACTTCTTTCGTCCAACCATCGAAACCATGTGCATCTTGTCAGTGAGAGTGTTAAGTCACAAGCTATATACACATCTCCGTAAGCATCGTCAGTGGCTAAAAGTTGACGAATCTTTTTTCCCGTAGAGGTAGAGAAGTATCGAGATGAAAGCGCAGCGCTTTTAACAGAATGTACATTTAAAGGAATCACCCTCATGTTTTTGTGGTAGGTGAATAGTCCACAAGGAATTTGCCGGTAAACGATATTCTACAAAGCAAGTCACTAAGACGCACACCACACGACGTCCCCAATTCAAAAGAAACTGTTCTTGTAAAAAGTGTTGGTAATCCTCCAGTCTGAATAGTGTCATTAACTTCCTTCCGTGGAATCTGTTGTATCACTACTGATAAAGGTCTTGGCATGGTAGCAAGTTTGTATACCCTCTTTATGTCGGAGGCAATAGCTGTACTTTTTGAACAGAGCTGACAGTACTCCATTGGCAAATCTAAAAAGTTTAATCACTAGCTCACACATCACACTCCGTACAGAATTTTCCTCTCCAGACAATATTCGTTATGTAAAAGGTTTTTGTAATCCTCTAAGTCTTCCTATGGAATTCGTTGTAGTATGGACACCTTGTAAGTAGGGTGAGTATCAACCAAATCCTTATGGTCCACGGGTAGTTTGTTAATGTCTGACCAATGGAACGCTTTCAAATGAATCAGTCCTCTTTTAGCATTCAGGTACCAGTGGCTATAACATTGGTGACGTAAAGGATGCAATTGTTCCTTGCGTTTCACTTGTATTTTGACAAATTCTTGGTAAATGCGTTCTCTCAACTTCAGAGGCAAACCACGAATGTTCTCTTGTAAAGTATCCATGAAGAGATTACTGGGGTCCCACTAAAGGTAGGTAGTGACAGTTCTGAGACCATCGTGCGTTTTCCAGGTAAGCCGAATATTTCTGTTCCCAATGGTGAAGTGACACACCGCAACTGAAGCACTTGACTTTATCTCCTTCTCCCAAGTAGATAAATCCAGCTCTGGCTAATTCTTCTGGGGTAGGTCCTCCCAGATATTTAGGCCACTTTTCTTGGAAGGTTTGAAATCGACTTTCAAAGCAGAAGTATCCAGACATGCGCACAGGCAACGAATATTCTTCTTTCACAGTTTCATTTCGTTGAGGCAGTGGTGATACTTGAAGTAGTTTGCTCAAGCATGGATGATATCCGTAGGGTGGTAGCTGCACGGTAGTATGACGTTGAGGATGAAAACCAGTAGAGAGTCCATTATAACAAGAGGCATTGCTTTCGCATCCGACATTTCTGACACGCACAGAATCACTTTCTATAGTAGGTGTAGTAGTAGCCATAGCGAAGATCCCATGATGTTGTGCTGAATTGCTGAGGTCACAGCGTACGGCATCCCTGCAATCGCAAGGCACAGCATCGCACTCGACTTGTGAATTACTGAACTTGAATTGTGTCTGTCTGAAAGAATTCATCTTTCTCGCTTAGCGTTTGTAGTCACAATGAACTATCGGTCTTGGACGCATTACCTTTATATATGCTGACCGATATCGGTGTGTCTGTGCGGTATAGTGAAGCGATTTGGAAGTCGTACTCGCTTCTGGTACACAATCTGATACACTTTTTCCAAAGGCCGACTGACAATTTGTTGTGTTTGTAAAAGTACAATCTTGTGCAGTTCTTAGGTGGTCACTTTAAAGTTTCCATCCTCTCCTGATTGCAAAGCTTTTTTCAACACGTCAAAGTTTACCACTTGACTGGTGCAATCATTTAGAGTCAATGTTTTCACTTTACACTTCTCGAAATTTTCCACAGCAACGCCATAAAATGTCCACGTCGGATCGACAGTACTTAGAATTTCTTCCTGAAAGTCGAAGGGGTCCGAGGCATGAGAGTGTTACCAAGCGTAGAAAGCTTCTCGTTGTTCGGTGCGCATGTTGTCGGGGTCGTAGTAGTGAGCACCAGGCAAATGTGGCAGAACGGCGTGTTGATTGGCTTCGGTATTGAAAAAGTGTGGAAAATGGTCTTTGACCATTTCTGGCATTCCAAACTTTTTCGGCTTTCGGCTCAAAGGCATGGCCAAGTAACTCATTGAATCTATAAACTGCACTTGCCCCACCAGCATGAAAATAATTTTTCCTCCGTTCAAAGTGACTTTGTGACTTTAGGACGTTCGGTGCCTTGTTCCGTATAGTATTTTAGAAGAAATTGTCCATCATATCCCGAGAAAGTGTGACCCATCACCGTGGCATTGCGATGACAATCTCCGTAACGTTCGATGTCCTCTTGACTCCGCGTCTCGTCGATAGGGTCCAAAATCCATTGGGCGAAATCGGCCAGCGTGTTTGGTCCTCGAAAGATTTTTCCACGTCCTCCAGGAATCCTGCTACAGTTGGGGCAATGACAAAAGATCGGTTCTTGGATGCACTTCTCACACGCTCGATGAGCAACACAGAAAACTAGGAATGTGAATGCCGGTCTCTTGCATGCATTCGAAATCGAAAAAGATGAAATTCTTTTCTTCTTGTGGTCATCTTCCTCCTCCTCCTTCTCATCCTGTTTGGATTGATATTTTTGAATGTAGCATTCGTGTTCCAAGTCCACGATTAGGAAACAAATGGGACACCGTTTCGTCCTTGAACAAACGTGCGCTTTTTATTATAGGTACGTATGACTTGTCCGCAGGTAGAACATTTCAGCAAACATGTTTCTTCTGCGAATCTTGCGTCTTCAGATGTTGTTGGTAACACGTAGGGCTGAGAAAAGTGCTCTGACAAGCCGGAAAATGCACTTGTTCTTGTCCTTCGTCAAGACAGGGTTTAGAGACCACACATCCTGGACATTTTGATCCTCAATGCTTTTGTGTTGCTCTCGATTGTTATACCCATAGTCATATTTCTCACAATAATAACTGTATCCGAGGAATCCGGAGACACTGGTAATGGCATCAGAATGTTCATCGTGCTGTTAGACCTGAACGTATATTCCGTCTTTGAAATCTTTGCCTCGAAACAACAGAGGTCCGCGCACTTCTTCAAGGTGCACTTTCATCGTGTAACGCGGAGCTAAGACGTCTTGCAGTTTTTGCATTTCAGAAATGCTACAGTTGGTGTCTCTGGATAGGCCGGCTTGCTATAACAGGAGTTCTGCTTCTCGTTGTTGTTTGGCTCGGTCCGATCGTTGAATAGTTTTCCAAGATCTTTTCCATCTACCGTGTTGTTTTTGTCGCCATATATTCATCCCACGACGATGGCACGGGCTAAACACATCCCGTCTTGAGTGTTGTTAATTCGGACGAGGCTACACTTAATGCAACGAAGGTTATCCATCAATAACACTTTTCTGTGTTTTCTGGTAACTTTGGGAAGATAAACGTGGGTCATGTACAGCGTCGCTTTTCCATCGGTGAGGTGAAATTGGTCGTTGGATTGTTGCACGTGTTGAATCTTGTCGATGACTTTGGAACGTGTCAATTCTCGATCCAAACAGGCGACTTCAAACTGTCTTGATAAATGGAAAGTCTCAAGCGATCGTCTTCTTTGGCTTGCCATTTTCGTTTCAGTGTGGTTAACAAGGAATTCCACAAATCGGTGATGAACCCTTCTGTTTTTTCCAGTGGTACGTCTGACTTGAAATCTTTAAACTTCACCGCGAAAGTGTAGGCCGTGGTTCTAAATTTTCTAGAGGAGCGTTTTCCGTCTCTCGAATGTGGTAATAATTTTCGAGTGATACTGATCGACTTTGGTTTGGAGCAGACTCTCTTGGTCTGGTCACATACTTGGCATGTGTTGGTTCAGGTTCGCTCATGTCTTCGATTTGAGCGAACACTTCTTTTCTTGTGCGAGGCGATACGTCACGTCGCTGTCTCTTTCCTTCTTTTTCTCTCTCACTCGAGTGCTGATTCAGAAATGATTTAACCAAGTTCGTTCTTTCTATATATACGCCTCTCTTCCTCTTGTTGTGACAATGACTTCGTATATTTCACAAGGGCAAGTAAAAGTCAAACATTTCTGAACCCCTAGCTGCCTTACGTGAAAGACAACAGTGCGTCTCAAACATCTCATTCATCTTGACGACTCTTCGATTAAAATCCTACCACGAAAGAGGGAAAGTTACGAGAAAAAAAATCCAGACAGTTGGTGTCATCAAGAGAGCTAGAGACGGTGTTGTGCCGTTAGGACGCTTACGTACTCCAGAAAACCACGCTGTTCGGCAACGACGTTTCCTTATCTCTGTCATTTCTACGTTTTCTTTGACCACGATGTCTACCAAATCTGATTTAACACCCGTGTTTCCTCACTGGATATATTTATATTTTAAATACTAATTCCTATTTTGAAAGAACTGCCCATTTTCGACAGCAGCGACAATGTCTCCGACTGCTTTTACCACTGTTGTTGCACCTACAAAGGTGATCTTTCTTAACACCAAATTACAAGACAGAGCAGGTGCGTTGTGAAGTTGACTGGATGTATCTTATAACAACTGTCAAACCCCATGTTCTACCTCTTGTTGTGACAATGACTTGTGATACTTCATATTTTCTAAAGTGGAAATGCTAGTAGTAATCTAATAGGCGGATCCTAAACCAAAAGCGGATTCTGGACCAGAACTCCAAAACAAATATATTATAACATTTTTGTCATCCATTTAGGACCTACTGGATTAACTCTTTTGGTGATAAAATATTTTTTATATATTTGAGTATATGAAGGGTTCTGGACCAGAGACCCCACCCCCCACTTTCCAAAAATTGGAAAGACCCAACTCTCTATTTTTTGTGTACCTTATAAATTAGACATTTTTGTTTTGGGGGAGTTGTATTACTGATCCATAACCCTTCAATATGTTTGCTACTGAAATATGTTGTCATTTTTAAAGTTTAGACAAAATCATAAATAAAAATAAAATTAAGATAACCATATTTTATGATAATTTTTTTCATACTTGCTAACTCTCATTGGTAGGATATCCGTTAACATACTCTCAGTAATACGAAACTCACGTATTAAATCGTCCATATCATATTTTACACCTCGCAAGTAAGATTGTATCCGATCAAGTAATTTTTTGTAAGTTCTACTTGCTGTTTTACAAGAATTTTTTTTTTGTTTCAAGTTTAGGTTCAATTTTTTTACAAGCTGTTGAAAGAGAGACAGCGACACCAGATATTATCAACAAAAACGGATTTAATAATGCTCCACTTGAGATTATACCAGAGCTAGTCATTAACAATGGGAAATATGATATTACTCGAAGTATTCTACGGTAGTATTTATAACATTTTTTTACACACTAAAGGTTTTTATGATAAAATCTTTAATATTGTACTAATGCATCAACATCTTGTTTTGGAATTTCTTCTGAAATGTGACTGAAATCGATGATATGGTTTTTCATTATACAATATTTGTTTACAGTTTTATACAAAGACAAAAGTTCTAGCACCAACAATCGAATCAAGAAACTCACGAAACTTATTATTGTTAGGATCAGCTATAAAATCACTGTACTTGTCATAAACGTCTGACGAAGTATCATTATATCGTTTATCTGTTAGTACCTCATTTTTCTTTAACCAAGTGTATGAGTCAAACGTATTTCCTACTTCACGTTCATACAAATCTGTTTTGTTTACTAAACTACTATAATCTTTTTCTGTTTTATCAATATACCCTAATACCAAACTTATTTGATCTAACGTGAAATTTTTGAGAACAAGATGTTGTCTGATAATTGCATATGCGACCACAAAATTTGCTAGCATTAATTTTTTAAGCTTATCTAGTTCAATTGTTTCAGACCAATAGCAGAAGCTACTTTTAACATTAATTTTTCATATGGTTTTGTGAGTATTTTCTCGATTTCATTGTAATAATTTCGTAATGACAATTGTCTAGAGAGCTGAAAAGATATAAATGGAATATCATCTTCTTCACTTAGGTCGTAATAAAAATCAATTTTTTCTTCCAACTCTGATCGACTTTATCAAAAAACGTTTTTTTTTTTGCTCAATATCATTAAGATCACTAATTTCATCGTCAAAACCTTTGATTATTTTTAGAGATCTGTCAACAATAATCGGATCAAATTCTGGGTCTTTTTTACGTATCATTGGCATAATTGCGTTTGCGTACAATTTAATAATTAACTCGGTGACTGGTGTTATAGTAACGATTTTAATTAGGGTTTCTTTGTCGTGGTAGTACATACCGAGATACTTAAAAATGTTTCTTTTTTAAAAACTATTATATAATTTTTTGTTTCTTTTTATTCCCATTATTCTAGATTCTGCTAGTCTATGGAGACTATCATGGCTACCTTCTACAGATTTGTTTACATCATCTCTTTCAGCGTAAGCTCGTTTTTTTTATTAAGTCCGATTTTATTATCAAATCTAAATTTCCAAAATCAAGCTCGAGCAATATTTTTTTAAGCAGGATTTCAACTTGTTTAAGTTCTTCTAGACAATTGTCAGGATAACAGTATCTTTTTATCACATTAAAGTTTTCTATTGCTTCTTTCAGTTGCGGCCCTCGCATATGCATAAAAAGAATAAAAATTTTCTCTTCTTCTGACAATGGAGAGTTTATCATTCGAGCGGAAAATTTTTTTTCTGGCATTTATTACACGTGCTGATAGTGATTCGTCCCAAACGTTTATTTTAGGGTTAAAAATATAATCATAAAATTCTCTCGCAACGTCTATAAACCATTGTAATGTTATTATTTTATAGCAATAGATTAAATTTGATCACAGTGATCATACCTGATCATCGAGTGTGTATATTTGAAATGCTGTCAGTCCTGGAAATGGATGTTCAGCAGTGATAACAGAAACCCGGAAATATAAGTACTTGCTAACAGTGTTTTCTGTTGGGATTGTAAAATATTGGGTTGTTGTAATATATATATTTGCTGTACTATATAATGTTGTCCAGTTGATATCATCGTTTGATCCTTCAAACATCCAATTATGAATTCGACCAACACTAGAGTTTAATCGACCTCGCAAATGAAATTGCCAAATAGCAACTGCAGTGGGACATTTAATTTTAATCCAAAAATTTTCAACTTCTCCGTTGGTCTATCAGAGAAAACGTAACAAGGATAATTTTCAGGATAATATGATAATGCGCTTACCTCAAACCCGGCTCGGTTGTCAGTTGCTTTATAAAGTGTTAGAATATACCCAGCATTGTTTTTAGTTCATTTTGCACCACCACCAGTTACAGTTGTCAACATACGCTTTATTTGTCAGATCATTATGGTTAACTGGAACATATGTCGTAGTTATTTTTTTGTCTCTCATGTTTATATTGCCTGCTGTCACTAGTCCATCAGATCTCTTAAAATATTGGGTAAGTTCTTCTTTTAACTGAGCATAACTAATAGCATCAGTTTCATTAGCTGGTGGTGAGGTTGTCGGTAGTCCAGTTATTTTTGAATTTGACATAGATAGGTTACCTGTCATTGTGTCACCGGCTTTGTTAAGTTTATTATCGTCAACAGATTTTAGTTGCGCATAACTTACAGCTTGTGTGTTATCAACATTTGCTGGCGGTTATGCAATTTCTAAACCTAACACTCGTCGACCTGACATGTTAATAATACCTGTCACTGTTCCACCGGTTTTATCAAGTTTGTTATTATCCACATATTTCAACTGTAAATAACTTACCGCTTGTGTTTGATTTACGTTTGCTGGTGGATATCCAGTCTCCAAATTTATAAAAAAATTTTGCTGACATAACTAAGTTACCGCTTAAAGTTCCGCCAGATTTATCTAGTTTATTATTGTCGACGGATTTTAGTTGTGCATAACTAACAGCTTGTTTCTAAATCTAGTACTCGTTGATTTGACATAGACAGGGTTTCCTGTCATTGTATCACCAGTTTTTTTAAAGTAACCTGAAAAATCAATATTGCCGTTTGTTATTGTACTTACAGCCGACGAATCTTCTAATGTTGTTCCAAATTTTGTATAATAGCTCATTATGTAAATTATTGTCTGACAATTTTTATATAACAAACAATGGCAAAATCGTCGATATTAAATTTTGATACAGAGCGGTTGGTGAAACATAAACATAACAATGAACTTCCAGATTGGATCGGGAAAAACAAATTTGCTTATGAATTTACTGCTGGGCGATAATTTTAATTACGATCGAGTTTATATTTATACAATTAATCCACAACAAGATAAGTACGAGCTACTAAGCGAATATAATAACAAACTTCGTGATGATCTTGATGCTGGTGAAGATTTTTTTTATTATCAAACAACCAGAAGAACTTGTTGCAGTTAATCAACTTGATTCAGATGAACATAAGATAGTTGGTTTTGACGATATTCCGCTCAACAATGTAGAGATGAATAAAATAAGATCATATTTTTCACTATCGCGTAATAAAAAATGTAATTCTGTTTATTTAGCCCAAGGTTTTTATAATGTTATTAGACGAAATACTGGTTGTTTTATATTATTCCCTGGACTGGACAACGTTGATGTTAGAAATATCGCGAATGAGCAATGTGGCGACGTAACAAAAAATAAATTTATTGAATTATATCATAAAGCGACAAGAGATAAATATAACTTTTTCTTATTTGATAAACTAACACGTGATCCAGCTAAGATGTTTAGATGCTGTATTGAAAATTATCTGCAGTAAGTTTTTGATATCGATAGTCTTCAACCTCTTAAAATGTTTATAAAATTTATATATAATAAAATGGAAAGAGAAGCAAAGTATAGAAAACATACAGAAAATCTATAAAACTTGTTCAATCTATAGCTGAACTTAGGCAGATGATTCAACAAGCACGACGTGGCCAAGTGGCTGCAGCAGAAGCAGCAGCTACAGCTCTTAAACCAGTTACTGAGGCACTACTTGGAAAACAACCTGAAGCTAAACCACTATCAGAGGAGGAAGCTAAAAAATTACAGGAAAAAGGTTTGGTTGGATTAGTTAAGAAACAACAAGAAGGAGCTGCTGAAAAAAATCGTTGCTAGATCTGATGAAGAAAAAAGAAGATTGGCCGAGGCTCTTGTAGCAATTATTGCTGATCCTGTTGCTAGACGAAATGAACTAAATCGGCTGATCAATAATCCAATTTAATTTGAAAGAAGATTATCAGAATTAACCACACATGAAATTAGGACTGTTTTAGGAAAATTATCAGAAAAATTAGAGGATATTAAAAAAGAACAAGAAAAAATTGGAGAGTTAACAGTAAGGTTTTAAAATGTTGAAGAACAAAGGCACTTTTATAGAGAAAAAGCAAGTAATAAAATAACTGATAATGAATATAATGAATTTTTCAGCAGAAAATGATATAAATAATATTGATGATATAAAAACTTGGCCGAAAGAAAGGTATGATAAACGTATTGCTGATTTAAATAAAATAATTATGGATGGCCATACGTCTAATGCTGAATTAGAAAAAACTAATGAAGAAGATCATATGTCTCAACTTTCTGATAAAATTAGAGTCGGTGTTATTGCTAGAGTATTTCACAGAACAGCTACTGATAATAGAAAGACAGGGTTTGGTAAAAGTTGGAATGTTCATAGGAAATTTAAATAAATGACGAAAATCGCATAAAAGATGTTACAAAACAAAACAGTATATTTAGAACTGATAGACCAGTTGTATTACCAGCGGAGATTGAAAACCCACTAGTTATATTGCCAGGGGAAACTGAAAGTAAAGAGCGAATTGAAAAAATGACAACAGATAAAATAACAAAATCCGAATACAATACTTTTATGAAAGAAAATAATATTAAAGATGTTGATGGTATTGATAAATGGTCATAAAATGAATATGATGATTTTATTAAAAAATTAGATGATATTTATAAAGATGGAATAAAAGCTTATGATAAAATTAATGAAGCTAAAGGAGAAGATCTTAAAACATTTTTTAAACATGCTAGAAATGGTGTTATTGTTGGTAATTTAATATCTACGGCGAAGAAAATTAAATCTGGAAAATCAAGTCACACAAGCTGATGAGTTTAAATCTAATGAGGATATTCGTATGAGTAAAAAAACTGGAACTGGCGTTAAAATATATGCATCAGTAACCGAAATGATTGGCAGATTAATGCTGCTAATATCGTCAAAAGATGCTGGGAATGTTGGAGCTGAAATTGACAATGAAATTATTTATATACTTGATCATTTAAGATCGGGAAATTTATTAACATCTGATGAATACGAAACTTTACACCGCAACTTGATATAAATGTTAACCAAAACTTTAATTTTATAAAAATATAATAACTAGCAATGTCAACAACATTCTTACTAGACTCTAGCACAGCTGCTAAAGATAGCGCAAATTTTTCAGTAAATTATATTCCGTCAATACAACTTGATACTGAAAAACAGAATGAAATTGGACTAATTTCATGTACATGTTGGCATTCCATGGCTAACGTAAAAACTGGAGTAAACGATGAATTTACATTTTCTCCAAATGTAAGAACCCCGTGGAAAACATTTAAAATTCCACAAGGAGCTTAAATAAGACAATAAAAGAGCTTATAACAAAGGCGGGCGGTGTCGCTGACAATTTTGAACTGACACCGAATTATAACACATTACGCGCTAGAATAACATTAAAAAATGGTATGATAGTCAATTTTGGATCGCCAGCAAGTATTGGGTCGTTGCTCGGATTTACTCAGACAAATTATAGAGCTTCAGTAGGAGAAACTATTACATTTGACGGTGAACTGCCGGTAAATAAACCTGACGTAAACACAATATTAATAAATTATTCTATTGTAGCTGGATCTTACTTAGCTCGGGGAAGTAAAGGACAAACGATATATAGCTTTTCTCCAGATGTTCCACCAGGATCGCTCATGCAAATTAGTCCACGGCAAGTTATTTATTATCCGCCAAATGTTGAAAATCAAATAACAGCAATTAATATGCAGTTGACAGATCAATCTGGACGACAGCTGGATCTGAATAACGAGTTGTTACTTACTATTTACACTTACGCGCACAATAACAAAGTTATTGTTTTATGCAACCTCAGATATAATGAAACAAAAAAAAATTTACAGAAGAAAAATTATTGGTGGATTTTTGGGAAATATATTTACTAAAATTATTGAAAATGTTCCAGGAATCGCGAATAAAGTTGCACCAACTGCACTTGACGCATCAAAAGCTTTTGCAACTGGCGCCGCATCTGCTGCTGGAACTGCTGTGGGTCAAAAGGTTGTTGATAAAATTAAAGGCACACCGTCTACATCTGAGGTAAAACAAATTATATCAGAAATCGCTCAATCAAAAGAAACTAAACGTGCTATGATAACAACAACAACAAAAACTTTTATCGCCAAAAGCCGAGCAGATCATACAAAAATTAATATCTAAAGTAACAGCTCCACAACAAAATTTTATATAATCTAATAAATAAAAAATGTCTGTTAAAAATTATCTCGATTTAGCAGAAACTTATGACATCGATAACACTGTAACAGAATTTGAATATATTGAGTATCTCGACGAAAATTCTAATGAACCAAATAAAGCTGGTGTCAGAACATTTAATACTCGAGACGAGGATGTATTTCTTTTACCTCACAAAGCAATGTTGGAAGTTCGCTGCCAGATTATGACAATAACTAATGTACCTGTTGCAGTTGCAGCTGGAACAGAAGTAGCTCTTATAAATAATGACTGGTGTTTATTTAAAAGTGCCAGATATCAACTGGCCAATCAAACTGTCGAAGATATTTCAAGTCACCTGCAAGTTGCAAGTATAATCTTAAATATTATTTCATTTTCTGATGATTACTCCAGATCAACTGCAACTAATATGATGTGGTTTAAAGATACCGGAAGTGGTGGGTCTGGTTTAATGGCATCGTCTGAGTTTTCAACCGGAGGTCCACCTCTTTTAGTGGCTGGCACTAATGCCGCTGCAGATGCTGCAACTGTGAGAGATTTTCTTATTGCTAATGCTGCTGCGTTAGGTATAGTTGAACCAGGTGCAGCCGCTGGTGATGCAGCTACAAGAGTTGCACTTACTGCTGCTTGCAATAATCTTGGCATAACACCACCAGGTGGAGCTGCAACCGGCACTGAAATGTTGAATTTGATTAATAACTCATTTCCTATAGTCAGAAAAAAATATACGTTATAATGAAGGTTATACCAGAAGAAAGGCACTTGCAGCAGAATCACGTCAAATTACTATGATGCTGCCGTTGAGCACAATATTTGGCTTTTGCAGGGACTACAACAAAGTATTTCGTGGAGTTAAACATACACTTATTTTAGTTCGAGCAGAACAAAATGATTGTTTGTTAAGAACTGGCGGGGCTGATGTACAGTTTATCATAAACAAACTTGCGTTGTGGATGCCACGAATAACAGCGACAGTTTCAAAATCGCTCTCATTAGATGATGTTCTTAAGAAACATACAAAGAATTTTTTTTTCAGCAACATAAAATATATCAAACAGCAGTTCCAAATGCCACCGACTACACATGGCGAGTCACAACAACGTCGACTGAACAAAAGTCATGGCAATTATTTGTTGCATTTCAGCGGCAAGCGAGACGTGGTAACCAACAACAAAATAATGCAATATTTGTTAATGCTGATGTTAGACGAATATATGCTAGAATAAATTCAAAGCAATATCCAGAACGAGCAATAGAATGTAATTTTTCAGATGACGCTAATAAAAATATTACTCGACCTAACATGTACCTGCTCGACGCAGTGCAAAAATATCAGGACGTTGGAGACGGATCTCAGATATCGGTAGAGGAGTTTCGTACACTTTATCCGATATTTTATTTTGATGTTAGTAAACAAAATGAAAGAGATGTATTTTCAACTGCTGATATTGAAATTACTTGGACATTAGGAGCAGTTCCAGTGGCACAGTCGTACGTGTATGCGTATGCGTTAGTGATCAACGATAGATCTGTTACAATCGACTTTATTGATGGCAAAATGACCGTACAAGTTTGAAGTTTGAAAAAACTTTGAGTTTAATCTGTAATCGTTATATAATGACAAAAATATATTGTAAAAGAAATATATTTGACTGATGGTCAAGTTAAAAAATTAGCAGCTGCTGTTGCAAAAGCAGAGGCAGGTATCATTAAAAACCAACCCTAACACTGAAGGTGCTGTGGGTACTTTAACAAAATTAATGTTAACCAAAAAACAAGTAAATAAGTATAACCGCGGCAAACCTTTTGTTTTAAATTTAAGTACCACACAAGTAACTGCGATGGCAAAACAAGGTGGATTCTTTGGTCCGGCACTATATGTAATGGCCAGAACGTTAATACCAAAACTTTTGCCGGTGTTAGGTACATTAGGACTAGCAGCAGTTTCTGGCGCAGTATCAGGCGCAACGAAAAAAGCAGTTGAGGGTAGTGGAGTCGCCCGCGGTCATGGTATTGTTGGCAGCGGTATAAAGAAAATAGTCTAAAGATAAATTTTATGTGGACTGATAAATATAATGCCACGACGAAAAACAGGAAAACGAAAGACGACGAGAAAAAAGACGACGCGATCTCGTCGAAGAACAAACAAAGGCGGATTTATAGGACCTTTGCTGGCGGGAGTAGCGGGAAGTCTATTGCCAAATCTACTGGGAATAGGACGAGGACTAACATTGCCAGGCACGAGGTTATAAAATCTCCTGCGCTAAGTAACTTTGATAAACTTATTAAGCTAAAACAAGTAAAAAAAATTTCATGGAGTTTATTCTAAAGATAAACTAACGGCGATTCCATCCCCGGGTTCCTATGTGATAAATATCCAAGATTTCAATGACGGATCTGGCACACATTGGGTAGCTGTTTGTACTAGCAATTATTTTGATTCATTTGGACCTCCACCGAGTGACGCAATAAAAAAAATATATGTCTCGAAAATATAAAGTAATAAATTATTCGTCTAATCAACTTCAACCTATTGGAACTTCTGCTTGTGGATACTATTGCGTGATGTTTATAAAAGAAATGTCCGATTCCAACGGAATTGCGTCTGATTTTTTAAAATTTATTTTACAGTTTGAAGCATCCTTCTCACACCAATGATGAGATTGCAATTCATTTTATCTAAACTTGTGTATATAATGTCAACATATTGTCTTAAATGTAAAACTAAAGCAGAAAATATCGATGAAACAACAGAAAAAAACAAAGAACAACAGGATGATGCTAAAAAGTATTTGCGCAATTTGTGGAAAAAGAAAAAGTTTGTTTTCAAAGAAATTGTTCGGAGCTGGTTGCCCTGACGTTATTTTAGTAGACGACTGAAAGTTATTATTGTAAATCTGAAAAAAATATTTATAAATCTGTAAAATAAAAATCCAATAATTGTGTTTTCTGACCAATTTTACCTGTTTGTTTTGGGGGGGGGGATCAAAGAAAATCAGTTCGATTTCTTATTTTTTATGGGCCAAACCCGAGCAACTTTCAGTATAAATTTCTGCTATTTTTTATATTTTTACTTTTTTCATCTAATTTTTGTTGATTTTTCATCAATTTTTCGTTAAGTTTTGCTGGGTTTTTTTGAGATAATATTGAAAAACATAAAAATTTATATTGAAAGTTGCTCGGGGTTTGACCCATAAAAAATAAGAAATTTGACCCCAAAAACAGGTAAAAAAACAGGAAAAATGGACGAAAAACGTCAAAATTTGACCAAAAAAACCCAGGTAAAATTGAATTTTTTCAGATTTATAATAGAAAGGTTTTTCTTCTGAAAAAATATTTTGTAAATCTGAAAATATATAATGAAAATATATAATGAGATGCAAGTGCGATTGTGACAGAGATTTATGTCTTGAAAATAAAAAAATAAAATAAAATTGTCACATACTGTCAACAATGCAACAACAGAGAAATAATTGGAACAGGCATAGATATACATAAAGTAATTGGCAAATTGCCAGGACATAAATATACTGGACCTTATAATCCGTTAGATAAACAAGTAGATGAAAACGATAATCCATTACCAGGACAAGAGCCTTACAATCAAGTTGATGAGATAGCAATGCGCCATAATATCTGCTACCGTGATCACGAACAAGATAAGCATGGCTGCGATAAAGTAATGTTGGACGAACATCGTCATATGAAACCGACAAATATGTGAGAACGTGTTGACAGAAATCTGGTGCAGGGTTTTATTGGAGCAAAATATAAACTTGGTCTTGGAAAAGAACTGTACGATGATCTTGCAGCTGAATTACACAAACCTAAAAAAAACAGTTTCCGCGACGTAAAGTTGTCGCAAATGCCGTTGATGATATCTGGGCGATATATTTAGTTGATGTGTCAAATCTAGCTGAATTTAACGTTAGCGCTGACGGCGCTCGCGTGAAATATCTTTTTAATGTTGTAGACGTTTTAAGCAAATATGCTTTTAGTGTGCCAATTTCAGATAAGACAGGAACGTCGATAACTGATGCATTAAAACAAATAATAACAAGTACAGAAAGAACACCAAACAGAATCTGGACCGATCATGGAGTAGAATTTTTCAATAAAAAGTTCGAGCAGTTTTTGCTCCAAAATAACATCAAAAAATATGTTACAGGAAATGAAGATAAAAGCGTTGTCGTCGAGCGATTAAATCGTACACTAAACGAAAAAATTCATAAGTCTTTGACAGCTAAAAATACAAATAAATATATTGACAATTTATAGAGCATTGTTGACGAATACAATAACACAAAATATCAAACCACTAAAATGTCACCAAACAACGCAATGAAAAATCCAATATTAGCAAACGAAAACATGTACCGGAGACACAAATTTAAAGTTGGCGATAAAGTTAGAATTTCTCTGACAAAACCATTTGAAAAAGGATTTATTCCCAACTGGAGCGAAGAAGTATTTGTTGTTGATAAAGTACTTTTAACAATACCAGTGACATATGCGTTAAAAGATTTATTAGGTGAACCTATAACTGATAGTTTTTATGAACAAGAACTTCAGAAAACTTCCCAAGACGTATTTGTTATTAAAAAAGTTATTAGAAAGCGCGGCGATAAAAGTTTAGTTAAATGGAGAGGATATAGTGATAAATTTAATAGCTAGGTGCCAACTAGTTCGATACAATAACGTTATTATAAATTTGTTAGTACTTTACAAGTACAGATTTACATTTGATAGTTTTACATAACGAAATTAAATGGAATTTTCTTGTATTATCAACTGGCATTAAATTAAATATTTTAACAAAAATAAAATCATATTTTATATTTCCTTGATGGCCAGTTGCTTTTACGTTTGAAAACGGTTTGATAAGCTGCGAGAAGTTATTGGTAGACTACAACGGAGTCCATGATAAAGTGCGCGATCAATGTCATCTAACTGGCCAGTATCGTGGAGCGGCTCATAATAACTGTAATTTAAAATTTCATGCACCAAAGTTTATACCTGTCGTTTTACATAACTTTCGCGGCTATGATAGTCATATCATTGTAGAAGCTTTTGGTGATGATGAGGTTAAATCCAAACTAAAACTAAATAATAAGATACTGGAACGAGTAGGCACTCAAAATCAGCATAAATGACAAAAGGTATATTTAGCTTATGATCATAATTTTTAAATTTTAAGACTTTTTCTTTATCGCTTGGCATAGTTATTCTTTGAACGTTAACACAGTATTTACGATGTTCCTGTAGTTTCTCATCTTTATAAAAACTCTGCAAGCATCTGTAACAGAAATATTTCTTCTTTTTATTTTTATTATACTGTCCGCCAACTAAGCCGTTAAAGTTTTTTATCCAAACGTAATATCCTTTATAAAATAATAAATTTATTTTTGTGTAGCAGTCTCTGAAATATATCTTGGGTAAACATTTTCTTTATCATCTAGTCCGAAAACATTTATTGAAATATTGTTTTGTTTTTCAAACTTTGGTATCTGATTTTCTGCCACTGCAAAAGTTATTCCGTTAAAACCTAGTTCGTCTTTGTATGGCAAATACTTTTCAAATCGGTCACTGTGGTCACTCTGAGGATGTCTCTCATTTCTGTCATTATACTATAGGGATTTTATATCTCTAATTGATTTTTACGTCATTTTCAATTAAATATAAAATATACTATATATAATGTTAAAATTGCGTGATATTGCTAAAAAGAGTATTATCAAAACAGAAAAAAAATTGCTAGTGCATTTTCCGGATACGATAACAGTTACAAATTTGATAATCAAAATGTTTTAGCAAATTTTAACTCTACAATTTATATCAAATAATTTTGAAAAATATATGTCAGTTACTCTTGGCAAATTACGTTTCATTGACAGTCTGCAATTTATGGCAGCATCATTAGATGAGCTTGTAATCGGTTGTAGTACTTTTAATAATCTGCAAAGTTGCTTTGGTGAAAACTACGTCGATCGGACAAAAATAGGTATCTTTCCAAATGAGTATCTCGACGACTGGAGCAGATATGATGAAACTTCTCTGCCCGGTAAAGACAAGTTTTATTCACAGCTCAAAAATGAAGATATTACAGATGACGAGTACAAATATGCACAAGATATTTGGAATAAATTTAACTGCAGAACATTTGGTGATTATCATGATTTATATTTGAAAACAGATGTATTACTACTAGCAGATGTTTTCGAGAGTTTCCGTAAAGTTAGTCATGAAAATTATGGACTAGATCCCAGCTGGTATTATTCTGCTCCCTGGCTGTCGTGGGACGCTCTACTAAAAACAAGCAAAATAGAATTAGATCTCTTGACAGATGTTGATATGTTTAATTTTATTGAAAAAGGTATCAGAGGCAGAATTAGCGTCATAACAAAAAAAAAGTATGCAGTAGCTAAAAATAAATACATAAAAAATTATGATAAAAATGTCCCATCCAATCATATTATTTATCTAGATTGCGTTAATTTGTACGGGTATGCAATGTCACAGCCAATGCCTTGCGGTGGATTTCATTGGATAACTCCAGATCAATTTCTTAGAGAAACTGAAAAAGCTTTACCTAGAAAAATTAATAATAATTTTTCCGATGTCAGTCATTTTGTTGAAGTTGATCTAGATTACACTAGTTCGTTACATGATCTACATAATGACTACCCATTTTGTGCAGAGTCTATGATGATAAATTACAGTTCATTATCACCTGAACAACGAGCCATGACAACAGCAAAAAATTCCATTGTTAATAAGCTAGTTCCAAATTTGCTAAATAAAAGAAATTACGTGATACATTACAAAATTTTAAAACAAGCAGTAGATGCTGGACTAATTCTAAGAAAAGTCCATCGTGTGCTAAAATTTGATCAGTCTAGGTGGATGTCAGATTATATTGACTTAAATACCAAACGTCGTGCTATTGCTAAGACCGACTTTGAGAAAAACTCTCTTAAGTGAATGGATAATTCTGTATTTGGTAAAACGATGGAGAATACTAGAAAGCGAGTCAAAATTGAAATTGTAAATGATATAAATCGCAGAAATAAATTAGTTAACGATGATGATTTTGTTAGTATGAAAATATTTAATGAAAATCTTGTTGCAATACAACGACGAAAGACAAATTTAAAATTAAATAAACCAATATATGTTGGTGCAGCTGTACTTAATATATCAAAGTGGTTGATGTACGATTTTCATTATAAGTTTACCAAAAAGCAGTGGCCAGATTCAGAGTTGCTATTTACTGATACAGATTCGTTAGTTTATAATATAAAATGTGAAGATGTCTATCAAGATATTTATAACCACCGTGACCTATTTGATTTATCTGATTATCCGACAAGTAGCGGATTTCATGATGATACAAATAAAAAAGTTATTGGCAAAATGAAAGATGAATTTATGTTTGTTCCAGTTAGGGAATTTGTTGGACTTCGAAGTAAAATGTATGCCGTAATTCTCGACGATAATAAACTAACAAAGAAAGCGAAAGGTATTCCTCGTGGGTATGTAAAAAAAATGTATGAAATTTAACGATTTTAAATCAGCGTTGAACAATAATGTTAGCTTTATAAAAACGAATGTTATCAGAACAAATCATCACAAACTTGAAACAGATACAATTATTAAGCGTGGACTGAGCAATTTTGATGATAAAAGATATTGCAAAGACGGAATTAATACTCTAGCACTTGGCCATTACAGTACTGGCGATTTTGCCTAAACTTTAGAAAATCATTACTTATAACGTCTGTCGTGTGTTCAAAAAGGGAGATAATACCGTTACAGCTAGTTTAAAATCGTATTTGAATTATCGAACGTAGATCAGGACATTTGTCGTCCGTTTGTGTACTAGATTGATTTTCGACTGCCTATAAGATTAGAAGTCTGTCAAGTGATTTCCAGATGATTAGTGACTTTGTTTTGTCTGTCTGTCTGTCTATAAAGCGCTGTTTCAATGAAAATCATTTGGTAATTTTAAAACCTTAGAATCTAAAGCCGTACTGAAACAGAATTCCCTGAATCTTAACATTATGTATAAGGCTTGGTAAAAACCCACTATTGATTTTTCAGACTGCAGAGTCTTCTGCCTATAATGTACACAGCTGATGTATTAAAGCTTTCGTTTTTCTGTACAAATAGACGGTAATATGTAACATTTCAGATTTAATTTTATATTAACGTTTTTCAGAATCAGAAAATGAAATGCTATTCACAATCAGGTAACTGGTAAGTATATAGTAATTTCTCGAATGTATACATGCAACCGGAGTTCATATCTCAGTGCTAGAATGTTAGATTCTCGTACTGAAGGTCTGTGGTTCGGTTCCCATAACAGGCACATGTCGGTGGGTTTGGTTCTGGATTACCAATTTTTCTAAAATAATTCGGGGTGCGAAGTTCAACAGAAAAAAAGTACGCTCTACCACCATGTCACCACGTAGTGGGTGTACTTTTGCACTCTTCTCGGGGTGATCATGGGGAGAGTGTATCAAATTCGTTGAACCTAGGTAAATCCCCCGTTTATGTATGTGTCGTCCTATATGTTTGTGCCGTCCTATACGTTTGTATCGTCGAAAAATAAACAGCAGGGTGATGTGAGCTCGTGACCTTGTGACCTCACTGAAGGGTACCCACACAGGGACATTCAGAAAGAATGTAAGCCGGACAAAAAAGTCTCAATAAGGTGCCTGTGGACCACAAGACAGGTCTTAACCAATGAAAGAGTGCCCGTGGACCACAAGATAGGTCTTTACATTTAGACAGCCCGCTGAGTTTCTAAAGTTTCGTTTCGTATATTTAGGAATTCGCCGGGGGGTATGTCTATGAAAGGGACTCTTAGGACTTTATTGGCAAAGGCTTTACCGGCAGAAGGGACCCCAGTGGAATGGTAGACAGAACGTCATTGCTGCTGTTTATTTTTGTCTAAATATTGCAATAGTAGATGTTTAATTTTGTATATCATTATCAAAAAGTGCGTCAACTATATTGTCAATAAATGTCATCAAATCATCTGACCAACCTCTTATTCTCATATCATTTTCAGTTGCGAACAACCATACTGACCCATATTTTGGTGATATATGATATCCAACAGTTTTGATACAATTACTTATTATATTAGGTTTTATGCCAGTATAACTTGAGGCTGCTCTGATTGAATCAAATCTCTTACAAAATTTGTTTGTCAGATCAAATCCAACACGTCGGATTGACGTTGACGAAAATCCCATATTATATCATATTTCATTGTTTAATATGAAATTTTGTCTAAACTTTAAAAATAATAACATATTTCAGTAGTAAACATATTGAAGGGTTATGGATCAGTAATACGACTCCCCCAAAACAAAAATGTCTAATGTATAAGGTACACAAAAAATGGAGAGTTGGGTCTTTCCAATTTTTGGAAAGTGGGGGGTGGGGTCTCTGGTCCAGAACCCTTCATATTCTCAAATATAAAAAAAATATTTTATCATCAAAAAAGTTAATCCAGTAGGTCCTAAATGGATGACAAAAATGTGATAATATATTTGTTTTGGAGTTCTGGTCCAGAATCCGCTTTTGGTTTAGGATCCGCCTATTAGATTACTACTATGCTTACAACTCGTACGAAGTTATGTGACTTTAGTTTTTGACACTTGCACAAACTCTCCACTTTACAAGTGTCACGAGAAAAATATCTAATTTTTATAATTTCCAAAACACGCACACACTTGCAACGTGACCAGAAGTCTGTACTTTATTTGTGGATATCCCATAGACCCGTCCCAGCATATAGAGCTGGTTAAGACCTTTAGGAATATCCCCATACTGTTGTTTTTAGAAATATCAAAGCTTTTATGTGTATTTTCACTGTTCCACCCTTTATTGGTATTTAGGTATGTTCCTTAAAGATATACAATTTTGAAAAAAGAATTTTGAACTGAGGTTTCTCTCTGTTTATATATTTTTTTCAAGTTGTTGGTGCATGGCAGATTACATCCGCATACCTTCTCAACAAATGATTGCCTTTGTAAAAGTCGGTTTTGTTGGTTAGTCATAGTTAATCTTTACTCCTATTTTATAATGAATTTATTTTTATAGGAGGTTTTATTGTCGTAACGGTATTTATGCTCTTGAGTCTGTAGCTGTAAAAGCAGCAGAGACGGTGGACCCTACAACTTTTTTGGCTTAATTATATAGACCTTATTTTTTGAAATTAAAGGTTATTACGAAGACTGAAAAAAAAGTTTTTGTCTTAATAGTAAAAACTTCTCTAATTGACCAGATTTTTTCTGATTTTTTCACAATCTGGTCACTTAATTTTTTGTCGTCCACCCTCTCTGCTGCTATGATTTTTATCCAAAAATTCTATCAAGTCCATTACGATATCTTGACCTCGGATCATGTAAATTTATCGTTACAAAACCAAAGGGAGCAGCTTGTGCTTTTGAAAAGAAATTTTTAAATTTGTTCATGTCCAATTTCCCCAGAACACCAAGTATAATAAATATTTTGCAGCGTATGATTATCAACTCCGTTGAACACAACTAACACGTTACAGTTATCCCTGATTACTTTTGGAATTTGTGTATAACGCTGTGTAACATAAATCACGTCTGTGTTTTTATGTCTACCTCGTGAAAATATTCTAGCTGGATTTGATTGTTTGTCCAGCATAACATCATCATACACTACTAAATTATTAATGAATCCATCTAGATCATCCACGGATGGCGCTTCATCAATATCAGTAATAAAGTCTATGACATTGTCTTCATGCAACAATTTTGCGTTTTCATTAAAATCTTTAAGTACTTCGTAACATCGCTGATCATCTACAGATGGCGCTACTAAATATAATTTATCCCACTTCAACCATCGCATTATTAGATTAAGTAGTAATTGCGTCTTCCCACTTCCGGACGGATCTATTATAATCATTCTGATAGAATTCGGAAGCGCTGGATGGTGCTTTACTGGTTCTTGTTTTCGTGTCGCAGAAAAGTCAATTATATCCATATTATTAATTATATGAGTCTATATTGTGTTCGATGCAGAGCACCTACCGATACTACTGAATTAACGACAATAACAACAAAAAATAAAAGACGTGCACTTACAGGCAAGTGTGTGAAATGTGGCACCAAGAAATATAAATTTATTCCAACAAAGACAGGTGGGGGAGATATCGCTGCTTCGTTAGGAAAATTACCAGGAACTCCATGGGCTAAATATCCCGGTGAGAAACATATACCCGGATATAATTATTGTGGTCCAGGAACTCGACTTGATATCAGACTCGATAACCAAGATCAACCAAAACCAGGAGAGTATCCAGTAAATAAGATTGATCAAGCGTGTCACGTTCATGATGTCGCGTATAAAAGTAAAGATTTGCAACAACGACATCTCGCAGATGTGAAATTGATTCACGCGTTAAATTCTATACCTAATAAATCTCTCAGAGAATCTCTCGCTAGTTTCTAGTAAAAACTGCTATGAAAGGTAAACTAGTGCTAGGGGCTGGCAATTAATTATATAACTATCATAATGGAATCTGTTTATTATTCCCCGAGAGGATTCTGGAGAGGTAAAGCAGCGATTAGTAAACTCGCCGAAGCAGCAAAAGTTTCACGTGATGTTGCTGCATCATGGTTAGCACGACAGGCAATATGGCAAATCTTCCTAAGTCCACCTAAAAAAATTCATTACGCGCATTTTGATGTTAGCGTTCCTAATGAAGTTCATCAAGCGGATATTTTATTTTTACCACACGATACCATTAAAACACGTAGACGTCAATACACGTATAGATATGCGTTAACTGTCGTTGATGTTGCGAGTAGATATAAAGAAGCGGAGCCATTATCAACAAAGACAGCATCTGAAGTTGCATCTGCGTTTGAGCGCATTTATCAACGTGGTGGTCTACAATGGCCACGGTTATTACAGGTTGATCCTGGTAAAGAATTTCTTGGAGTAGTATCATCGTTGATGAAGAAATATAACGTTAAAATCAGACGAGGATATACCGAAATTCATCGTGATCAGGCAATCGTTGAACGATTTAAAAGAACACTTGCTGAGCGGTTATTCGGATACCAATATGCAAAGGAAATATCTACTGACCTCAAGGATAGATCTCGTGAATGGGTTGCAAGATTACCGAGTGTGATAGCTGCGTTGAATAATGAAATTACTCGTGCAACTTCCATGAAACCTTCTAATGCGATCAAAAAAATATATATACCAATACGACGTGAATCTTTCTCTCAGCCAGTATTAGGTAATGTAACTGTAAGATATTTATATGAACCTGGCGAACTTGAAGGTGGTAAAAAAAGAGCAACCGATCCTATCTGGAGCGTGACTACACATAAAATTTCTAGCGTGGTAAGATCCACTGGTAGACCTCCAATATACAGACTAGATTCTACAGCCCCTCAACGTGGATTTGTACGTGAACAATTGCAAATAATTCCTGAGGATACGCAATTACCACCAAGCTCAATTTTGTAAACGTCCAGAGCCTCGACGTCGATTACACTCAAGACAGGTCAACATCACATTATCACGTGTATGACCGAGATCACTATTAATTCTGTCTACGGTAAATTGTCTTGGATTAAAACACTGCCATGACATATTACAGTTGCAACTTGCGCAATGATTATTCTGTTGTTGTCTTAATGTTATAATAAATTCAGCATCAAGATCAAATCACGCTTATTTTTTTTGTCACACTGTTTATAGCTGACTAATTTTTTATTGATATCGACATTGTTAGTGATTTCTTCAGTTATTACGTAATCTACAATAACCCTACGCAGTTGCGATATTCTCCTGACTCGAGATACGGCGAGATAGACTAAATTTGACCATTCAATACGATCATCTACAAACCAGATTCTAGTATCAGTTATAGTTAATCCCTGTGACGAGTGAATCGTTATAGCGTATCCTAACGTACATGGCGATTTATCCATATTCAACGCGCTCTCAACAACATCAACAGTAACCAACACGATATCATTCAAGACAAGATTCTGTACCCTTGGTGGAATCAAGGTATCTGGTATTTCAACTTCAATATTTTGTCGTCGAGTATCTGATGGGCGATAACACAAAGGTACATGTAGATCCGGAAACTTTTCTTTATGTAACATAAATAATTTCTTTTGTAGTTCATCACGAACTATTTTTCTACTCGCGACTATCAAATCAGCAGGTCTCCATAAAGTCCAAAATTCATTCATAGAAGTTTCTGCAATTGCTTTACGCAGAATCACGCATTGTATTTGATCTGGCTGAAGTGTGATTAATCTTTTAAGCTCTTTTAGCGGTTCATCAATAGCTCTATGGTCATCATGTATTTCTTCATAATAATCTACAAATGTTTTCAACCATTCAAGTGGAGACTGTCCAACAAAGGGTGGTGGTTGACCATTATCGCCACACATAATCACAGCAGTATTCTTTGTCAATAACCAATCAAGAAATGTTTTTAGTGTTTCTAACGACACCGTGCATACCTCGTCCCAAATGATAATTTTAGGTATATATTTCTCACCCATCCGCGATGGAGTCCATGTATCTCCGCACCATCTAAAGAAACTGTGATATGTACATGATTTTACTCCTCGTTGCTTTATTTCTCTAGCAAGTTTGTGTGTCGGTGTTAAAACAATCATATCTGAAATATTATTTATAAATAAATTAATCGCACGAGTTGTTTTACCTGAACCTCCACACCCATTAAGATAAACGGTCTTATACCTAGATACAGGATCATACACAGATGGTGCAGATGACTTTAATATTTGATTATTATTTTTGTAATATGTCTCCACAATTTCAACATCTGCAGATTCAGAATAACTAAGTATATTTTCTTGTTTTATCCTCCATGATCCCCATTCACCATTACCGAGTTTTAATAAATCTTTATATTTTTTGTGTACATAAAATGAATCCGTAGCGACTCTGACAGCGTAACGAGGAAATTTATTTATCATCGATAGAAGGTTTATCGAAACGTACGCTAACATCGAAGATCTTAAATGAGTAAACTGCGGTGACTTGCCATCAGTATAGCTCACAATGGTACCTAGGTTTGTTCCATCTGATAAATAAGCATTACATCTGTTTATAAACGTATTTTTCTCCGTTGTATCAGCGATTATAAAATCTAGTTCAGCATCGTCAATAATCAATCTTGTACACGTTCGTTTATGATCATGTGATCCTCCTTGAGTAAATTTACCGATTATTTTTCTACCGAGATCTTTTGCAAGTTTCTCATCGTACTCGTTCCTGCATTTATTTAATTTAATAATATGATCTTCATCAATATCAGGGAATTCTTTCCTGGTATCATCGATATTAAATCTGTCCGGTTCTGGCAACCAAACTTGCTTCTGTGAACTATATGATATAATCGCTTCAGTTACTCTCAACGATATTAAAAATCCAACATCAAGCATATATCGCAATAGTACTATCAGAACCCAACATCGCTCTAAAAAATGTTTTCCGAACCAAATATAAGTAATCGGATGGAGATCTTCTCTAAACTCGAATGATTCTACGTGAGCAAATCCTGTTAAGTCAAAATCTGGTAAGGGTCCGTTTATTGCAACCCTGGTCATGTCATGTGTAGGATATCCGAATCTCTTAAAGTATTTAGAACATGCTCCATATCCAAGAAAACTTCCAGGATAACATGCTATCATATCAACCGAGATAACATCATTGTAATCGTATTTGGTGTTCCATAATCCACCATGCCCATATTCTATACAACTTTTCTTGACATCTTCAAGAAATTCCGATCGTGTCGTTTTCCATGAATTTTTCTTCTGAGCGAAATGAGCAGCGACTGACGGAACAGTAAAACAGTTATTCAATAATTGTCTAACTTTGACATCATCAGAGGTATATTCACGCCAAAGGCGTTGCGCAAGATGTTCCATTTCCTCATGGAGAAATTCTGTACGATAAATATCACCATTAGGTCGTACAAATTGATTATAATGATTATACTCAGAACTCTGAAATAACCAAACAGAAACAGGATCGGTTTTACTAATATTTTTAATAAAATCAAAGATATCACCGTCATAAAATTTAACCGTTCTATCTCGTGGAAATATTGTTACTGCTGAGGTCCATGCGTGCGCGTTATGATCAATAATATCTATCGGAGTTCCATTTTTTATATATTTTGGTTTGTACAAAATCTCTCCGGTTAATGTTTTTACTGCTATTGGAAATCTTAATTTTTTCTCTAGCTCAGCAACGTCGCTGATAGACGCTCCGGTATCTTTAACCGACTCTGCCCAGGCATTTATTTTTTTGCGTCTTAAATCAGTTAAACCATTACCACGTATCGCGTTTATGGAATGTTCTGTAACTCGTTCAGCTACACAGTTTATTCTTGACTCTGACAATCTCATAGGTTTTAGATCCCCGACGTCAGGTTTATCATTCAGCGGAAATATTCCATAGACAACCGCAGTTACAGGGTACGATTTCTCATTATACGGTTTATCAATGCCAGTAAGTATTCCAGGTTTGGATCTGTTATTTAAGAATACAATATTACCCCCGGACTGCACACGGACTGGATCACGCTTGTCACGAATAATCCAGATATCTTCTTCTGTATTTACAATAAATTTTATTAAAATAAAATATTTTTGATTATCAAGGTGATTAATAATTACTTTTCCTCGTTTGTCATTCATCATCTTAACGATATGTCCTATCCTGAATGTTGACCATCCATGAACTGCACCATTGTCACGAAATTCCTTCTTGGTTTCACGGATACGTTTAGTTATATCCACATTCGTTAAAGCTAGATCTTGCATCGAAATACTAAGTTTATACTCGGGTAGTCTGTCAAGATCGAATCTGGTTGCGTAGGGTTCAATCACGGATAATTTTTCCATATTATAATTAAGGCAAATATATGTTTAATTGAACATTAATCTTTTTGTATATGATTCAACCAAATCAATGCCACTGGTTAAAAATCGGTTATACGTCTCCGTGTAACAGAACATGCGTGAATGAATACTGTGGTTATCATATGCAATGCGTCAGAAATGGGAGTCTAGGACCAAAACCGTGTATTGTTTGTAGTGCTGGAGTGCGAGGAAAGACTCAACTGTGTGCGCAATGCGGTGGTAAAAAATACAGAGAGTTGAAACGATATTACGATAAAAAATATAACACTGATTCTCCTATAAAGACCGAAGAAGATTATCTGGCTAGATTTTCAAAAAACAATGATTTAGACAAATAAATATTATATATAAATGGAACAAAACGAATTTGTGTCACATCCAATCATTACTAATTATGAAGCGTCTCGAGAACGTGTGATTAGAAACTGCAGATTGAAAAAACCAGTCGGTAGTGTTAACAATACTGGTTATTTTAGATTTAGTACTAATGGCAAGAAAAAAAATTATTTATCACATAGATTTGTGATCGAGTGTTATTTTGGATTGATCAAAGATGGGTATGTGGTGGATCACATTAACGGCAATAAACTCGATAATTCACTTGGAAATCTACGAATCATCACGCAAAGTGAAAACTGTAAATTAGGAAACACTGGCGGCGCACGATTTGCAA
This sequence comes from Megalonaias nervosa, assembly GCA_016617855.1. NCBI lineage: Eukaryota > Metazoa > Mollusca > Bivalvia > Unionida > Unionidae > Megalonaias > Megalonaias nervosa. Next base: position 14,547 of record JAECUM010002662.1, on the reverse strand, counting down.
GACATGTTAAATCTGTAAATGCAGATGGTGAAGAAATTGTGTTCAAGTCGATTTATTCCGCTAGTAAATATTTTGATATATATCCACAATCGGTACAATTTGTCGCTGAAAATATACAAAAATCTTCCTTTTCCAAAAGATTTTTGCAAATAATTAGGTTTCAATACGTTTAGTCTACCGTATTTTAAATATTACCAAATGATTTAGCGCTCCGTCAAGCATAATGATCGTAGTTATCCGTTTATACGAATTAATGTCAGAAGTTATCCTGATTGTCTATACTTGTCAATATGTGTAGGTTGCATTATACTAAGCAGAATGTCAATTTTCCCAAGGATTTTGTTTAGCTATTATCACAGTCAGGGGTCCATCATTATCGCTGTCATTTTCACTCGTATTTTCACTCGTATTTTCACAATGCTCTCTTAATTGTCTTATACGAAAATTCATGATCTTTTTCTGTTCGTATCCATGAGATAATTCTAGCTTGATTTTGTCAATAGCGTTTGAGAGAGGCACAAACAATTGTACCTGATCATCAGTGACGGTTGCCAGTGACTTTAACATTCCCTGCTGGATAACTTTCATAAACCTGTAATCAGCGGATAACGTGAATCTGTTCTCGTTTTTTCGTTGTTGTAATGAGTCAAAATCACATAGAATCTTTTCAGTATTAAGATTATCAGATACATTGATACCGTTATGTTGTAATTTTTTAATCGCAGAAACAATGACATTGATATTTTCAAAATTCATTATATAATAAGTGTATATTTAATATAAAAAAAATATTAGCTCCCATGACTTTTTTTTTGTCAGGGAGCTGTTTTATGTGTGATTATATGGTTATATACAATGAAGATAATGGTTATATACAATGAAGGTGATTATATGGTTATATACAATGAAGATAATGGTTATATACAATGAAGGTGATTATATGGTTATATACAATGACGATAATGGTTATATACAATGAAGGTGATTATATGGTTATATACAATGAAGGTGATTATATGGTTATATACAATGATGATTATATGGTTATATACAATGATGATATATGATTATATACAATGAAGATAATGGTTATATACAATGATGATATACAATGATGATAATGGTTATATACAATGATGATATATGGTTATATACAATGATGATATATGGTTATATACAATGATGATAATGGTTATATACAATGAAGATGATGGTTATATATAATGAAGGTGATATATGGTTATATACAATGATGATAATGGTTATATACAATGATGACATATGATTCTATGAACATGAAATATATACAATGGTGATGACGAGGGATTCTTGTCTACGTCCAACAGATTTTGTACACTCTCCCCCCATACAAAAACCCGGGGAGTGTAAAAGGTACACCCCTCAAGGGTGTATGGTAGGAGAGTGTATTTTGTCTGTTGTGGATTTCGAGGAAATACTCCGGGTTCCCCCAATTAAATAGCATCAGTCGCCAAATGCAAGATAATATCTTTAGCATTTTTGGAGACTCGAACACGCGAGAGTCTGTAGAGCTTCGATCTACGTCCAACCATCTTACCATTTCGGCCATCGTTCTCTTATCAATAATACAGTTGATTTAAGTAATATAAAATATTTGCGCTGCTGCTTCACTAACAGCGATGCTTACAGAAAACAGATAGATCACTAAATAATTAACGAAAAACGATATATATCGTGTTCGTAGGGACTGAAACTTCACATTTTTCTGTGTAAAATAGAATTTTATATTTCTAGTTTCCAAAAAATATATATAATTCTGTATAACATTGAGTCTATGCGTAAGCCGTAACAGCGGATATTGATTTAGTTATATAGCGGATGTTCTTAAAATAACTTTACGCACAGCCGTTATATGGAATAATCAATATGCAGCCACAGCCTTCTAGATAATAGATTTCGATTGTGCACGGATTTTATGTAAACAAAGAATACAGTATTATAGACATCCGGATATTTTTTTTTGTTATGATAAAAACGTATTATGATAACGCATTATGATTTCACATACAGGTTTATATTTAGTTCTTCGTTTCTCGTGTCCAGAATGCGATTGTTTTGGTCTGTAAGTTTAAAGTGTATCCTTGATAATAACGGATTATGAACTCGCAGGTACACGGTTAATTGGTTCTGATACAATTAACCAACCGGGAGGTGCCAACGGGCTAAAACTGAATAATATGTACCCTTGCTCCGCAGTGCCACTGCGGTGGCTAGACTTAGAAAGATCTACCTGATAGCTACCTTCAATAACATCACATACCAGATTGACTGCAATTGTTGTTGTTATATTTACAATGCCTGGCGATATATGACGTCCGGCACCAAAGGGATTGTTATTGTGTTTTAGTATAACTGGTGGTGGGGCTATTTTTTTCCACGATTCAATTACTCCCGGATAATATTCTTCAATAAGATCACTTAATGATTTCTTCATTTCAGCGTTATTTAAATCTGGTATAATGAGTGTTTGTAAATCTTTTTCTGTTATTTTATAATGATTAAGAAATATTTGTTTAGATTCTGGATTTGTGTAACGATTTCCATCGAGTTTAGTCGCAGTGTTTATAATACTTCGATTGACGATGTATAAATCGAATAAGACCCCATTTAAATGTTTTATTGACTCGATTATTTGCTGCTTTACATTTTCATTATAATGTTGTGATAATGAAATAAGTAAATTTCTTAAATCATTAAACGTTTTATCATATTCAGGTTTAAGAGTATCTAAAAAATGTTTAATAAATCCTACATCAACAGTATAGAAACTAATCTTTGTCTTGGTGTCTGTGTTAAGAATAAATAATGCTTTATTCAACTTGGGGATCCTTTTACCGTCAAAATCGGTAAAGTAATATCTATCGTCGTTTGGAAATCCAAATCTTGTATTACTCCATGGTTGTTTTCCTCGATATTCTGGATTTTAAATGAATTTTTCTTCATTCGTTTTAAACTCATTTTTAGTTGGTTCTGAAACTCCATTATAAACAGGTGCAACTTCAGGCCATCCTAACACTGATCTAATCGAACTCTGATAAATATCTACGAGGTAATCAGGAGAATTTATTTCAATAACCGCTGATAGTGTTGGTTCATGAACAGTGATTGCTATTTTAGATTCTTTCCCCGTGATAGATTTAATTCTGCGTTGAAATTCATCATTAATCTGTTCTATTTGATAACTGCCCGTTGAAATTCCAACAACTTGCCAGTCAGGTGTTCCATCTGGTTTATTTTTATTCGCAAATACCAGTGAATTATTTGGTTGTTGTCCACCAAACGGTTTTGACCTGATATTAGGCCAACTATGATAAACTCGTAATTGCGCTAGCGCTATTTCCTTTGCTGGAATTGCAGTTGGAAAATTAACGCTAAATTCAGGATTGGTTGAACTTAATGATATCATAGTAGCTTTTGACGGCGTTGTATTAGCTACGATCTGCTGAAGTAATTCTAACGATGACATTATTATTATCGTTATTATTTAATTCTCCATCTTTCCGTTATTGTCACTAGCGATTATGAATGCTTCATCGTAGGTTTTCATTATCGTTACGAACTCCTCATCAGATATTTTGCCATCACTGAGATACGCCGAAGGATACGAGCATAATTTAGTGTAGGTGGCTGTTGATGTGTGCAATTTCATTATGTACTCGTTTAGTTTATCATTTGTACACGCAGATATTTTCTTAGCGATAATACTGAAAATACCTGCGCATGTTGTTGCCGTTGAAACTATAATTGTTACAACTGCAGGCGCTGTCATCGTTATTGTTGATAGTAATAATCCAGTTCCAGCAATAACAGCAGAAACCGAGTATACCATTATATCAATAACAACCATACGTTGCCGATATTTCTTTACCTTTATCGTGTAATCGTCGATGATATTTTTTAGTTTGGTTTGACACTCACATACGTGAGCGTATCTGTGACGTTGAACGTCGATAAATGACTCTTGATTCATTATATTTATCTAGATAACTAATTGAGGAGTTTCACACACAAATTCCAAGCACCACCAGTATAACGCTCTGGTTAAATTTTTATCAGATGCCTCCAGCAGAAATGTTTCTTCCGCATCTTTATTTATTATGACGGATACAACTCCAGAAAAGTATCGATTGAATGACGCCATGGAAATGTAGTAAATATACTGAATTTTGCTATGCTAAATATAGACAGCGTGTATACGCCAGTGACTTCTGCGGTGTGTTTGAGATTATTATCTTGCAGTGTCCATACTCCTAATCCTGATGCTACTGTGTATACGACGTTGAAGATCTGCTTGTGAGGCATTCCAGCAAGTAACTTTGTTACTAGATTCGTTTTTTCAATGATATTAGGAATTCCACTAACAATATCGTTGATTTTCATGTTAATGTCGGTAAGTTTTATGTCAACGACTGGTGGACTTCCAAAAAAGTCATTAATAGATCTGTTTACATTTCTACGGAAATTTAGAAATGTTTGTACGTGATTAATATAATGAGTTCTAAATGTAGCAATTCCATCATTGATTGTCGTTAACGAAGTCATTATTGGAATTTCCTTATCATCGACGTATTTCTTTGTTGCAGCGTCGAAATCTGTTTCTGGTGTTCTGAGATTATTAATACCATTATTATTCATGTCGAGAAATGCACGCATTATACCACCGCGCACTGACACGTATTTGGATTCTTGATCATCGACGTATTTTTTTGTTGCTGCGTCTGTATCTGCGATTGGATCTCCAAGATGTGTAATTTTTCTTCTTGACATAATAATGTCACCAGTAAATACATCACCAGTTTTCTTAACATAATCGTTAACCGATTTACCGGAATCCTGTATTCTACCTTGATCAGTGAAAGTAACGATATTATTAACAACCGCGTTGGGAATTCGTATAAGTAATCTAGTAGTTGTATATTACTCGTTTTTAATCGTCCTTGTTTGTCCTGAAAAATGACGACTTCATTTTGATCCACACTTGTGATATTTAATAAATCATCAATTTCATTTCTGAGCTGATCAAGAGTTGCATATTTAGATAAATCGATCTTCTCCTTATCTTTACGAGTAGATCTTCCATAAATATCTACCATTATATTTACTGATATCTGCTTAAGTGTTATGACGTAGTGTAGTGAACGCGTGTACGACTTTATGAGGTGGTGCTGTTGATTTTGATACAGCATCAAGCACAGCGAGGGTTTCACGACCGCATATTGGAGGATCAGTTATTTTTTGTGTTGGTAGCGTTGAATACCAGATTGGAGCAGTATTATTGCTGACATAATGAAGAAATTCTTTTGGTGGTACTAATCCATACGAATCGAAATAAATAATTCCACGTGGATCAATTGCATATCCGACCCAGTGCGTGCCTGGGCCAGAGTTTTTATCGAGATTAATGATACCGGTTTCAATATTGTTTGGGTTTTTTGGCAATTGATCGCGCATAAAAACACCTCTGAAGTTTTTTATTTTTAGTTGCTTAGCAGCATTAAGTAAATCAAAATTGGACATGGGTGATATTAGTAAACTGTCCCGGGAAGTCTTAGACCCTTTCCGTATGAATACGGGGTCCCTGGTAATCTTAGACCCTTTCCGTATGAATACGGGGTTCCTGGTAGTCTTAGACCCTTTCCTTTTTTTTTGATTCCTTGTCCGGTTGCTTTCTTTAACGCCATTCCAGCAGCAGTTCCAACAGCACCTAATGCAGCTGCTTTTGCAACAGCTGGGGCTGCAGAATCTATTAAATCTGGTATAGCTGCGAGAAGTGGAAATATACCACCCGATTTAGCAATATCTTTGATGGCGCCCGCAGAAAGATTAAGTTTGACGCCTTTATTTGATTTTTTAGCGTCATTGAAGTTTTTGAACTGACGCTTGGTCAACGATAGTTTATTTGCACCGGTCATTTGTTCTCGCTTTAGCGATATTTTTATTCCATAGTTATTTTTTTATACTGATTGCAGCTTTTTAATCTGACCAGGAGTCAGACTCACACTAACATGATGATATGACATTATTAATGTTATGAACGATCTAATTACATGTTTATTTACATATTTTCTACTGGAGCATCAATAACTCTCATTCGTCCACCAACACCTTCGAGTAATATCGATTTATCGCTGAGTATAACAGCAATTGCTCTATAATTAGGAACAACTCCAACATCTCTATTAACACGAGCTCGAAAATGTATATCTACAACAGATTGTCTGGTTAAATCTAAATGTTCTAGTGAAAAGTAATAAATCGGATACAGCGTTGTAAAATCTAGCTGCGATATTTGTAAACCAGTATCAATGTTTTGATCACGTCCCATGAATGTCATTAATCGATGATAGGCACGTGCTACATGATTTTGTTCGAAATTCAACAAAATATCCTCGGATGGTTCTTGATGTCCATTTATCCTTAATGAAACCTCAGAAACACCGAGTTTATCAAACACCATTTGATTTCGTAATTGTGTGTTTAATCGTGCAGTATCTTGAAACGCAATAAATATATGTCTTGGTGCAGAAACACCTTGCTGAGAAGCTATTTGCCATGTAAATAAACCATTAATTGCACTCTGAACAACATTTGTGGTCATAGTCAACCATGACAAAGTTGATTTACCGCCTTGACTCATAAAAGATAACAACCGGTCTTCTTGAGATATTGACGGAGTCATTACTGGCATCCACAGTGAAAGTTTTGTTAGTATTACTATACCCTCATTACCAATGGGTCTCCATAATGCATCATTGTCTGTGCCTTTTCGTACTAGTACAACTGTGTGTTTGGCTCCGAAAATGACTTTTCTGACATTTCTACAGAATCCAAAGATATGTGACAGTGGAATTGCACATGAAAATCTTCTCCTATTATCTTTCAACATTGATCTACGTGCTGTAAATCCTAAGTTGAAATCTGGATTTGGAAAAGGTATATCTTCAATAGCAGCAGGAGCAGGAGCAGGAGCTCGATCATTTGGTTGTCGAAAAACCTGATTTCTACTGTCAGGGTGGTCAGAAGTATCCTTGACAAACATCATTGATGGACCAGCCGATCTTGAATAATCGTCGCTGTATCTTGCAAGGCCTAGTATTGTCGTTGCAACGTCAACGTCCTTCTGGATTGATTCAATATTTTTTCCGTCAATCATGTACGTAGCGCTATCAAATAACGCCATAATACCATTATTAACAAAACCAACCCTAACTTCAGCTCCATATGCTACTGGTGCTGCAGGAACAGCGTTATTTATAATTTCACCTTCGACTTCAATAAATGCTTCAGCGGGTAAGAAATATCTACTTGTATCCTGAACCTGTAGTTCGATTCGTCCACGCTGATCTGGCATTCGTGCGTCATAAGAATAATACTGATAATCGCGCACAGACTCATCTTTGAGAACTGGTGCGTCCATGTCAAACGCTGGGTCAGATATGCGCTTAAACATCTTTATTATTATCGTCTTCGTCTAACTCGAAGACCACTTCGGGAAGTGAGACCACTTCCTGCTATCAGACTAGCGGTTATATTTTTTTCCTTTTCCGACATCGGGATATCAGCTAACTCTGCTAGTTTTTGATTAGCGGCTTGATTTATTATTTTACTTACACTTGCGGGCATCACTTCAGTGCTAGCCAATTTCACTGGTTGAGGTCGGGTCGCTTGTGGTCTGCGTATTAATCTTGATAGTCTATCTTTGATTGCTGAGAATGCTTTGCTAGCAATATTACCAACAGTGCCTATACCTTTTTCACGAAGAACATCAATAGCTTTCATTCCTAGCTGCTTTGCAATCGGTATTGCTTTTGGGGCTATTCTTCTAAACAGACCCTGAACAACATCACCTAGTCCATCTCCGTAGGTCGTTTTGTATACTGGTAATCGAGAGTTTATTACCCTGACCATGGTAGGTCCACGTTGAGTACCATGCACGATCATTTTGTTATTAAATGACTTTATCACTAATTGTATATAATCACTGTGGTAGTCATCGGCGATTTCATTAATGAGAGACCGATATACATTAATATCCATGATACCGCCTGTAAATAATCGTTTACAAATATCAGCTGCTTCATTAATGATTTCTGATGAATTATTACTAGCTCGTTTTCCTCCAATGAGGATTTCTAGTCGATCAACATCAGCAAGAACGTTATTGGGACAAGTAATAAGACCACTTCCTAAACCACTTCCAGTTGCTTCGGGAGCGTCTTGAAATTCTTCTTCTTCTTTCTCTTCAGTTGGTTTCGGTTGTACTTTTTTAATTGGTTTCGGTGGTGTTTTTGGTAATTCTGGATAATCACGAAGTAATTGCTCAAATGTTTTTTGTTTTGGAGGTTTTTGTAATTGTTTCATTTTTTCTTGTTGTTCTTGTTGTTTTTGTTTTTGTTCTTGTTGTTTTTGTTTTTGTTGTTGTTGTTTTTGTTCTTTTTTCTCTCTTCTTGATTCGATTAAATTATCAATTTTCCTAACATAATTCTGATATGATGGATCATTATCTCTAGCTTGTTCAACATTTATACGTATGCGATATAAATATTTGTACCATTGTTCACTGTTTTTAATATCTTTAGCGTGTTCAGATTTCATTAATTTATTTCTTTGACTAAAATTATCCACAGCATATTCAGCTAATTGTTGTAGGTTAAGGTTATTAATTGTTTCAATAGTTACGTCATCAAATTTATTTATCAATTCAGCAGTACTTATTGTATGACTCTTTTGTTCGGGGGCTGGTGCTTCAGCTCCATCAGGTATTTCCGGGACTGGCATCGCAGCAGCTATTTCGGCTGGAAGTTCACGTAAAATTTCTTTTGTCTTTTTTGTTCTTCTTGCTATTTTTCCAGTTGCTTCAGCGGTTTTCTCTAACACAGGTAGAATACCTTTAGTAGTCTCAGTGATAGGTTTAAATATTTTTTTTGTATCCTCTTCAAATTCAACTTGAGATTCCTGACGCGATTGTAGTTGTTACTTAACAGAATCACGAACGGGTAGATATTTTTTAATTGCCTCTAGTCGCTCTCGAGATAATTTAGCTGAGTGTGGTTCTCCAATACTCATTATTGATAATATCTATAATGGCTGTTTAATTTATAGCAGCAGAGAGGGTGGACGACATACGCGTAGTGACCAGTACGTGAAAAAAATCAGAAAAAATCTGGTCAATTAAAGAAGTTTTTACTATTAAGACAAAAACTTTTTTTTCAGCCTTCGTAGGAACCCTTAATTTTCAAAAATAAGGTCTCTAAAAAGTTGTAGGGTCCACCCTCTCTGCTGCTAGCCAATTAAAGAAAAAGTAGTGTACTTGTTACAGATTAAATATGTACATGCTGTGTAGTGTAAACATGGTGTCAGACATTAGGGTGGAATACATTCTCATAGACAAACTTAGCTCAGCAGGTGACATAATATTATGGTTCATGCACTTCCTGGTTAGGTTACAGAGCCATTGGAATTTCCACTGAATAACAATTGACTGATAGCTAGTGTTAGATAGATTGAGTCTGGAGATTTATCAGTTTGAAGAACTCAGCCTGCTAGGTTATTGGAGTTGTGATGAAGCATCTTCTGTCCTTTATTGGATATTCATGAAGAAAAAAGTTTTAAAACATTTTATTTTTAAATGAATTTTTGTCTTTTAAATCATATAATTTCAATTTTGATTCTGTGTTATGAAACAATATATTTCTGTCTTTTATACTCAGTTGTCTTTTCTTATATACATCAGCTTATTTGAGAAAAATATTTATATTTATTCACTACTACAAGAAATTCCTTAAAATTATTACGGATATTCCAAAGGAATATATATAGTTTAATGGCCAAATAATTAGAAATCAAATATTGTAAAATTGTTACTAAGCACAGTTTTTAATTTATACTGATGGATTATTTATCGGCTGCAGACACACTGTTCATTATTATTAAAAAGAATAACAGTCCATCTTTTAGATGTTATAGAAAATGATAAAATGAGCCTGTAAAAAGTAAATATTGTAAACAGACCATACTACAGACTGCAAATTGACGGATCCATATTTTTCTTATGAGTAACACATGCCGTTTCAGTGACGATTGTGCTAGGCACATAGTGTACCCATTTATATTTGACAGTGGACTTGTCTGTTCTGTTTATTTGTATTATTTTTCCTCGGTGGATCTATACAAATAAACCAAAGTAAGATATTTTGTATTTATGGAACAAAAAAGCATTCGCAATGTAATTTTTAATATATGGGGAGAAAGGGCAGGATGTTGATCAGCAATTGTCTTGGCTTTTCTTCTGGATGTTCTCAAAGGTATCGTAAAAAAAATAATTTGTAATAACTATCAGGAAACATGAAATAAAAAGGGATGCAAATAGTATAAGTAACTCAGAAAGTTTACTATTGTCATGCCTAATAAATTTACATTGCTTATTCATTTTGATAATCCTCAGTACTGGTAATTTTCTATCGTGTTTGACTATAGGTGCATCTTCATTTTATTGAGGTTTTTATTTTACTGCGGTCTTCAATTTCAACATTATTCTGTTTTAACCTTTAACTTGCTTAGGTGATAGAATGTTCATGTATGAAAGTTTTTGAAATAAAACTATTTTTTATAACTTTGCAAATGCAAAATGATGATCATTAGAGTTTTATTGGGGGTGGGTAGGAATGCAGACCTGCCAACCCTCATGATTTTGGTGTGAGTTTCACGACTCTTGATAGCGATTCACGGATTCATACCGCTTGCAAAAAAAATTACTAATTCCCAAATTCTCAATCGACTTAAATCATAAATAAAATAAATTTTATCCTGTTAAGTGCTAGTCAAAATAGCAGCAGTGGACACTGGTACCCATAACGGTCCTGTATTGCTAGTCACGATGTTAGTGGAACTAGATCCAGTTGTTACAGTTTGCCCTGTAGCAAGCATTGTAAAGTATATAATCCATATTTAGAAAAGAAGATTTATATTTACTTGTGAAGAAATTATTTTTTTTTTAATGGCACATGTACATACTCGTAGCAACTGTGATTTTTTTTAAACAAACACCAAATAAAGACAGCTTTTTCAAGTCTAGGAATTTTTTAGATATTGAAAGATTAGCATGTATTGTAATTTGCTTGAGTTCTTTTTTTCCATGCATGCACCGACACCACTAATCATTAAACATTTTATCTTATGGATTAATACCATTTTGTAATTAAGCTTCACAACAGTTAAAATGTTTTCACCTCCATGGAAAAAAATATGTACTCCATAAAATGTGTAATATAGATTGGAGTACACCAAAAATTAGCCTTGCATTCAGCCATCAAACATCGATGTACATTGTACTTTCCATACATTAGTATGCAGCGAATTTTAGATTTGGGAATGTGCACAGAGGCTCACATCTTTGCTAGCCAAGGTTCCGATAACCCTATCTACACCTTGGTTGATCGAATAGCTATACTGGTGTTTTGTCCTAGCAACATCTATTGGATTTCATGTGTTGCTTCCCTTAGTATATAATGCCAACTAACCAGTAGTGTGGTGCATTGTACATCCGTCAAAAACGATGGTTGCAATTGACCTAGAAAGGATACTTTGTAAGTTTAACATCGAAAGTATGACTGTGTACGAGAGGGAAGCCAGTACAGGTGTATTTGAGTGAAAGGTATTTGTGCAAACATGGACCGACACTGGAAAATTGCTTATTTATCAGTCCATTCAAATTATGTGCTCCCCTTGTCTTAATCATGTAAGAACATTTCAAATTTGAACAACTTTAATTTTGATTGGATGCGGTGGCTTGCCGCTGCATCCAATGAAATTCACAGACCGAAGCACAGAAATATCCGCTTGATATGCCAATGTGTAGATAGGGTTATCAGAACCTTGGCTAGCGAAGATGAGAGGCACCTTGTTGCTTACAATTTACCTGTCATATATGGTGGCCTAGTGGTTAGAGTGTCCGCCTCGGATGTGGGAGGTTATGGGTTCGATCCCTGCTGAGTCATACCAGAGACTTACAAAAATGGTACTAACAGCTGCCTCACTTGGTGCTCAGCATTAAGAGGTTAGTGTTAGGACTGGTCGGCCTGGCGTCAGAATAATGTGACTGGGTGGGACATCATGCTACATGTCTGCGGCATGATGCCCCAGTGCTAGACATCACTATAAACTGCCACACTGCAGACATTGTAGCGATATGACTGAAAAATTGTTAAAGCTATGTTAAAAATCCAAATCACACACACTGACACCTGTCATATATATACTATTTAATAATAATATTTTATAGTACATGTATGACAGATAAATTGTAAGCAACAGTACGAGCCCCTGGGGGCATGTAGCAGAATGATGTGGAAAAGCACACAGCTTGCAAAAAGCACGTAGATATTGGAAAAATAAAGAGCACCCAGCAGATATCAGTTCTGGAATACCTGAAGCCACCTACTCAAGTCCTGCAAGCTACCAATGCTGAAGCATTGTTTGTGAGTTTTCTTTTTGAACATAACCTGCTTTCTCAGTTGGAGATCAGCAGCAGTGACCGAGAAAGAGTATTTCCTATTGTAAGGAAAAATAAGACAAACTTTAGTGCCTTCTTAGGTGCTGAAAATTTGCAACAATTTTAGTCATCAAGGTTAGACAGCAGACAAGAAGTCTGAACTGTTTTGAAAACAAATTTACCATAGCCCAATTGAGGAATGTCAAGTCTGCCACAACACCATATCATGACAATTAGTGTGAAGTTTGTGTATATCAGTAAATTTGGCTGCAAATAAATTTGTACTTGTAATCAGTGTAATTAATATGTTTAATTTTTATTTTGGGATTTTCATATAATGCAGTACTGACCATCAAAGTGGATGGAGCTAGTGTCATGGTATAATTTGTCACTAATTGTATTCAGAATTCACTAAGTTTTATCCCTCTTTGCACTAATTACAAGGTTTTTGCTGCTCACGCAGGTACCAAGTCATTGTACGATATTAATTAAAATTACTATTCGTGTACTGTGTACTTCAAAAATAGCTCTAAATTGTTGAGTTGTCTATACCTATGGCATTATCATATGTATACATAGTATTTAATGTTATTAGCACATCAGCACAATCCTGTTTATTTAATTACACAGTAGAATGTTCTTGTACTTCCTAGATGTTTGTCATGGCTAATTGGACAATTCCATCAGATTGTTTCTAGAATATTCATCACAAGCTATGTCAACATCTTATTTACAACTTACAATTATGGACAAAGTTCGCTGTATAAACATGTTGTTTACAAATGACCATTATCTTGAAGTACAATCTACAATCATGGACAGAAATTGATTACATCATATTGATATACATAACAATATCATATTATTATGAATTTATTACCAATGTTTCATCAATTATTGAATACAATCCAGACATGTTTCTCACAATAAAGACATATATTGCATGTGTTTTCAAATCATTTTATTGAGTTCTTACAATTGTTTATATTTTATTCCATTTCTGTTATTTGCTTCAATTCCTAAATATTAAAAACAGGACAAATTCAAAGTAAAATAGACACCAATTGTTTATACTCTTTTGTGATGCACAATATTGATGTCAATAGTTGGATCTGACTTTATTGTTAATACATTGCTTTATTTTAAATTAATGTTCAACAAGATTTGATCTTATCGAGATTTAACATTTGAATCATAATCAATTTTGAGTAATCCACAGAGGTTGTTTGCTCTCAGAGTATCTTCATTTCAACTCTACTCTTCGTCTCTTTTGAGAATTAATTTTTATTGAAAATCCAATGAGCATAACAACAAACAGAAATCAAAAACATGGAAGTTATGGTCCAGAAGATAAAATTGGAACCAGGAAGATTTTGTTAGATTAATAAATGGAGTTTGAGCTGATATGGCACAAATATAAAATTTTAGCTTTTGTGGTAGCTACTCATTCTCAATAATTTACATCTGTTACGACTCTGTGGTCTTAAGGCAAGTTACAGAAAAGAGCGAAAACCAAACCATTCAACAAATAATTTATTCCCTAGAATATAAAGTGAAAAATTAAAAATAACTTACAGTATGGTGAATGAGATCCTAAAGAGAGAATAATTTAATTTTCAAATGAAACAGACATTAAAATTCAAGTACTTTTCATGTTGAATCTGTGCCATATATCAAATTTCACCGACAAGGTTTACTAAGTCCTACATGGATCTATGATATCACAGGTACATCTCACTGTATTTGAATTGTTGATGTTAAAAAATTCTGAAATTTACATTTGGATAGATTCTTCTATTCTCCAGTATCCTATAGGTAAAAACAAATTAAAAAGTAAAGATTTGTTCATTCAGTTTTTAAAATAAACCAGTATTTGGTACCTTAATCTATAATAAACTGCAATATTAACTCAAGAAGCAAACACACACACACACACACACACACTTTAAATTTTATGGAATAGTATCCTTAATCATGGAGTTAATTTCACTGTCTACTGATACTATTCTTGCATGTTC
>JAECUM010002661.1:0-10908 GCA_016617855.1 Megalonaias nervosa | reverse complement strand
TTCTGCCTTATAGGGAACAATAACAATGCTTTCTGTTTCTTGTAAGTTAAATAGTGAAACAGCTTCTGTAGCAGTTTCACTTATGCAGGATTCTGGACCATTAATAGCATCGGCTCATAGATCCATGAAACTGCAATTTGAACTCCTTAATGTATGATCGCATGACAGAGCTAGATGATCAACAATATTCCTCTTTAACTGTAAGCTGTTTTCCTCAAAGTCGCATTGACTGTGCAATAAGCTGAATGATGTAACTTTTCTGCTCTCTTTCTCTCTCTCTCTGCGTACTTTATGTAACCTCTGTTTGTTAGTAGCTTCCTATCCCTAGCGTATTCTAACAGTACCACCAGCCTTAGCTAGAAGATGTTGCCATGCATTTACCTATTTTAACGTCTGCGCTTTAATTTATATTCTTTGTGCTTGTATTTTTACTATAGTATCTGTGTTAATACTTTCTTACCATTATTCAAGCATTAGTTTCGCCCATTACCATGCATGACAAGAAGTCAGCTTTCCTAACATTAATTTAGTAGATGCACCCCAAGGCATTGTTTAACTAGATAGTTGAAATCCGAACAGATGGTTAATCCTCCCCTGCAAGGCCGCTGTCTATGAGGTGTAAAAATTTTAATTACTTTGTGCTAGCTCCGTGACAAGGCTCGTTTCGAACGGACAACACCGCTCTCGTCATCTCGCTGTGAGACTTAATTTTAATTGTTAAAAATATCCAAAGTTTTATTGTACCAAAGCTGTTGATTTTTTAATTTTTTGTTTCTAATTATATAATGTATGTTTTTAAATGTTTTTTTATTATCCATGTACAGGATGACAACACTCAAAACCATGAGATGTCAAAACCACATATTGGCCATAAAGTAACAAAAGAGCCAAATCAGTGGAAACTAAGGACATTAGTCGTACGTTGACCATTTACAATATCGAAATGGACAAGGTCTTTGTCATGAACTCCCCTCTCACTTTGTTGGGGTGGGTTGCATGGGTTTGGTTATCGTTATCTAGAGGTGATCGCCTACGGTGTAATTTGCCCGGAGCGAGTAAATATCAATAGAAATTGTGAAATTTACAGGTGGAATAGATAAAGATCTGAGCAGGTATATAGAACAAAAAGACACGAGCCACCGTACATGTGCAACCAAAAAATTTAATCAAAATTTCATAGACAATAAAATTCACAAACAATTGTAATAATGCATTACATTAGAAAGATACACTTCTTTGATTCAAATTTTCCAAACGAATTTCAAAATACAAATATGCTTCTACAAATAGCCGATCTGTTAAACGATAGAATTAAATCATCATCAGATCGAGTGGAAATCGAACACTGCTTTGTACAGATTCATAACCTGATAGTTTTTGCCTCAGTCCAAATCTCGGCGACTGTTCCTTTGGATTCCTTGTGCCTGTAAGTCTGGGTCCTTCCACTTTCCCCTTTTTCCAAATCCTCAGGTGTATTGCTGCCTTTAGCCTTCCAACTTCTGTGGTCACTTTAGCTTACAAGTTCGTGATTCGTCACGTAGACCCTGGTGGGACAAATCTCACCTTGTAAAAGTAAACAAACGACACCCTAAGTGTTCTGCTGTATACCCCTCCTGAGAAGAGCTCCTAATCTTTTCTTGTTACTGTCAGATAAATTCTATCGTAATTCAAACAGATCCTACGGCCATCTGGTCTTACCTAAACAATGCGGACCGTACAAACCTAGCTCCCTAAGGTTAATGTACTTCCTAATGGCTATTCCAATTACTGGCTTACATTACCCAAGTGAATGAATGAAATTCCTTACATGTCACAACCATGGTATACACATTCAAGTCTCTAGCCTATATAAAACCCCACTAAATGGTGTACAAACATTAATTTCACATGGTTCAACAACGTTAATTCCAGTCAATATGCATTCAAGTCTTTATCATATGTGACATTATCTAAATCGGAGAATTTACACGAATTCTCGTACTCATATCAACTAAAGTAAGGCATGAAATTCTAGATACATATTTACCTATAACAATCGAGACTAAACAATCAAATGATTCATCAACATATATAAAGAATATCCTTGTACGGATTCATATCGATGAACTCGCACAATTGTAATCATATCAAGAAAATTAAGCCTACCAATTTACAAATAAATTCCTGCAAATAAATCAAACAAATCGTCACACAATTGTAATCATATCAAGAGAATGGATCTACGAATATAAGCAAATAAATCAACAAATCGTGATATCAAAGAATTTACATCAGACGGATGCAAAATACCTTGTGTCTTCAAGCTTTACCGCTAGAATTGTTTCGAAGATTTTTCCAGACATCTAATCTCTTGGATGATAATTACGGGCGAATATCTTCTACATCAGCCCGGAGTCTTCCTTCGAAATTTCTCTCGTAGAAAAAGTGTAGACTGATTTAAAAGTGTTGCAATACGCATTTTAAACTGATAGTTTTCGAGAGGAATCATGCCCCCTTTTCACAGCGTAACCAATCTGAATTAAATACATCCCCCGCTCGAAGTTTTCGCCAAAAATTGTAGTCCGTCTGTCAAACTGGATTACCAAATACTTATCGCTGGGAAGTTTCAGAATTGACAGTTTTCGGTACAGATCGGAGGTTAACCCTATCCTCTGCAGTTAAGTAAACAAAGTTCCAATTAAGAACCACTGCTCGCATGACAGTGACAATACCAATCAGTGCGTTACGGCGATTTAAACTCGTGCCAGTCCCCATAAATCTAATTAATCGTTCACCTATCCAACTTAATGTTTTCTTCATAGATCGACAGAAATTTGGCCCTTTGCAGTCGTATTCACTAATCTAAATAATTAGAAACATGGTATACATTCAACTCTCGGTACAACAACACTCCTCATATAGGAATATTGATGTTCAAACAGAAAAGTCATATAAGCAAGGGCAAGGCATTCAATGACAGAATATTCAACTACCAACTCCAACAGGTATTTCTCATTAGCAAACATGTAGTGTCATTTACCACGTGTTCTGTACAATGCATATTGCCATTTCTCTTCATTTCAGTTCTAGGTTATACAGGACGCTTGAATGTAAAGATTATATTTATAGAAAAAAGAGATTAATATGTAGGACATGCATAATATACACCTTGGCCCATCATGAGAAGACAATGATGACACTTCCTTTCTAGCATATTCGTCACCACGACAAAGTATTTAGAAGCGAATATGGTCGTGTTAACGAGAGATGACTGTACCAGAATCATTATCATCTTACTCGAAGGCGAAGAATAGGTTTATACTTGATCAAAAGCTTCGCTTCCATTCAATCGTCAAAAAACCCCACAAATTTACGAGAGAGAGAGAGAGAGAGAGAGAGAGAGAGAGAGAGAGGTTTCTACTATAAACACAGAATTATGAACAGGTGGATAAACGAAGCCAATTATGCTTATAGTGTGAAAGGTGATTTTACAAACGATTGTGTTTTCTTTAAAAATAGCTTATATTATATTCGTAACTGTTTTTAAGTGTAATATTAACTGTTTTAATAAATATGTGTCGGGGAAGACAGTCTCCAAGACGTAATTGTTCCCCGCATTCCTAAAAACAGTTATCCGCACTGCATATAAGTTTAGCATGCAGACTATAGCTTGAATGTACGTTGTAAACTACCAAGGAAAACTCATGCAATAATTTTTGTTTCAAATGTTTTTGAACGAATCAGTTCATCCGGTATTTTAAAAAATTTCAAAGACTTCTCGTTATAAAATTCAGAGCTTTGAATTTAGTTGTATTACAATATATCTAAGATAAGTTAAACTGGATAGAATGATTTCTATGCTTTTGTACATGACACTAGTGGTTTCAATGTCGCAAGTTGAGTGTTACCGGCCTGTGACTTAAATTACTGTACATGTCTTCCAATCGTCCAATACAAGGTCGTAAACTCCTGAGTCTACACGTGGTTCCAACAGAGGGGCCCAACCTGTTTGAACTTGATATTTTAAACATAATCTCAAAACTCTTTAATTTAGCCCTGAAGCACACAATTTGAATTTTGGTTAAAATGTCAGATGTTTTTAAATCTTCACTCTGTATGAAGGTGGTTTAGCAGAGTTATTGTTGCAGAGTTCTTTTTAATTTTGCAGACTTGAGTGTAATTTCTAAATTTCATTCCAGTGGAAAAAGCAACAATTTCTGACGATTTTATTAGTCTATTTTTGTTAATGCCCGAGTAATAAAAAAAAAATTGTAAGCCTTAGAGTTTGAGTTATAGGAAATTGAAACCAGCATTCTCTATGCTGAGACCATATCTTCGTTCTTCATGTTATATTTCTGGTAATTCCTTCATTTAATTTTTCAAACGTATATAATAAATAAGACTAAACATATACATCGAATTCATTGTAATTTTGAAATAAATAGTCTACATTCCCCATACAGGCAACACCTCATGTGCCATTCATAGACAATGCTATTGCTCGGATTTATAATTGAAGCCAATATAAAATATATTAATGAAGATTGATAATGGCTCGGTAAATAAAAGGACAGGATACACTTTAATGAGAACAATCCTAGATTGCGCTCATTACCTAAATGCTCGCAATAAGCTGACGTGTCTCGTCTATTTATAACTGCTACCTGAGCACAGAATCACTCTGTAAACCTGTTATAAGTCTTGTGTTGCTACATCTATTGTATTGTCAAAAGAAAAAATATATGCTGTTATAATGCCATCGTTTTCTATATATTATTAAACTATAGGAAACTATTACACTGAAAACCATATATGGTTTGTTTGTTTTAAAAAAAGTAAAACGATTCTAGTAGATTTTGACACGCTCATAAGCAACGTGAAAAGAAAAGAAAATATCTTCCTTGGGTTTCGTTCGCGAGAACTCTGTCAGACTTTTTGATCACTCTATGGACTGAGCTAATATGAACACAATGTTCAGCCTAGTGAAATTATCAGATTATTAATTAGCATTGTTGTATGACAACTGCATTTTGAACTGTATTCAACAGGGTAGAATTTTCTTGCAAAGCACTGTTGAGTGCTTACGTGATTTGCCTTAAAATGATATCGATTCTCTGGAGAATATTTATGCATGTATTCCCTTGCGCAGTGACGTCACTAGGGGGGTGCAGGGGGTGCGGACCGCACCGGGTGACACCATCAGAGGGGGTGACACCAAAATGACTGTCTATAAAGTTTCTGAATTTTTGTGCAGGAAGGAGGTCCAGGGGGTGACACCATTAGTTACCGCACTGGGTGACACCAACCCTAGTGACGCCATTGCCCTTGCGTTCAGTGGTACATATTGCTTTAAGGTCCGATTGCCCCCCATACAATTACAAAACTGCACTAAGTATATTTTCAATTCTTTTTGTAAGTTTAAATTATGTCAACAATTTTAATTTTTAAAGATGCTGAATAAGTTCGCAGCTGATCGGTGCAAAATGAAAAAAAAAAAGATATTTTGCCTTAGTAAGTTTAATTTTGTAGCTTGAAAACTGGCCTTTTTTGAAGAACAAAAAACGTAAAACGTGAAAAGTGGCATTATCTTTTTATACGTATCTTATATTTTCAAGAGATAATTATAATAAGTATTATAATTTACAGGGCTAGGCCGCATTTCAGTGGAGTACACTGAAGAGAAGGACCAAGCTGCATTGAAGACTGTTAGATTATATTTATCTTATGAAGTGCATGGAAACATATGATCTCCTGAAACTGTAATTGGGTATTGGGTACAACATGAACAGAGCAAAGTCTTACTGCTATGTAGCTGTAAGGGGAATTTTTAATTAGAGTGCACGTAACTCATCATTACATATATTAATGATAACAGCGGAATACGTTTCTGCAATGAAGCATGAACGTTTCTTCCGAGCAATGCATATTCTATCTATTCAGTGTATGCATGGCTGATAATGTTTTTAGTCAGACCGTTCGTCAGAATCCACTTCGATGTCAGAGTAGTTATACTCTTCCGCGCTATTGTCTCCATTCTTCCAACGATAGATCTCTTTCGCGCCTTTCTCGTTGAACTCAAATGGATTTGTCCACTTTGTCTTTGGCTGGAAAGTAACCATCTTTTGAAGTCCTTTCTTTGGCTGTGGAATTTTTTGTTGTACTTCACTGTTTAGCCTGGATCTAGCATCCACGGATGCATCTTCTTTTGTTTTTTCTTGTGTTTTCCTTGGTGCCCTCATTATGTTGGGAAAGGTTTCACTTGCATTACCCGTGGATGAACTTCCAGTATTGTTGTAAATGCCATTTTCTTGGACTTTATGTTTCTTCGGTCGAGGAAAACCATCTTTATGTTGTTCGATTGTCTTTGAAAAGAACGAATTTGCGAACGAGTTCGTGTTCTTAATTTCATTAATTGCATGCGGATGATCTTTAATTCCCAGTGCCCGTGCCTGGTCAATCAAATGTTGATTGCTTCTATCCATTGCTGACGTTTGTGGTCCTAAGTTATTATCATATGTCTTCTTCACCTGATCGTGGGTTCCTACCCCAGTTGTGGATCTCTGTATAGATGGGATAAATGAAACCTGTTTGTTTTGGAATTCTGGGACAAAAGAAGGTTTATGTATATCTCGGGTAAATGAAGTCATGTGCGGTGAATGCAATAAAATTCCTATCGTACTCAAATGTGGTCGCGGATATGTCATGAATGGTGGACGGTTTCGGTACGGAAATCCTGGTCGGTCATGTCTTTGAATCCAGTGCATATTGTATGCACGAATGGCTTTCATTCCATTCATCATTTTGCGCTGAGCATAAAATGAATCCCTATCTAAAGAATGTGGTTCTATTTTCAGGTATGGCATTTTCATTTCATTCTTGCGTGATAAGTCTTCATCAAGTGCTTTATTTTTATCAACGTGATTTCTACTGACAACATCAAGTTGATCTTCCTGTACGGTTCTTTTAGTAGAGATTGACCATGAATCACCCGTATGGCCTACTTGAAGGCTCTGCCTGTCTAATTTTTCCTTCTCCATGCTGGTGTAAATTGTCTCTGAAATATTAAACTGTTCCGGAGTTAAGTTTTCCTTATCTTCATAAGTTATCAGTACGTCAGGCTGTGTCCCTACAGACACTAAGTTCCTTTTATCCGAGTCTCTGCCATCGTCTGTGTCATCCTGAGAATATACCGATTTATAGGTTGATGGCTGCTTTGCATATGTATCCAAAGTTTCCATATTAGCATCGTCCGGATGGTGCTCGTGGCCTAAAATTACTTCGGTAGCCAGCTGAATGGGAAATTTCGTAATGGCTGATCTATCATCTTTAGGAACCATGTTGTATTGATTTGATATTATTGTATGAATTACTGCTCCTTTGTAAGGTATCTCAGTAGACGTATTTATTTTTATGAACTCGTTAACAATTAGATCATTTGTACTATGAGCCATATAATCTGTAATGTGTTCAGAACTTACGGTCGTAGGAATTATGGGCGAGTTTGTCATTATGTCCGTCATATGCTGAAATTGATTCATCTTCTCTTTTCGTCTAATTTCTGCCTCAGGAACGCCATTCTCAAAAAGTTCGGTCGTTTCTGCAGCAGTAGTAAATTGATATTCATTCGGACCTGTAGCAGTTTTTGTATCTTGAATATATTCATTTCTTTGCTTTGTAAAGAATGCAACGCTTGACGTACCTTTGTTGTCTGAGTCGTGGATTTTTGTGTCATCTGTTTTATTTTCTTTGCTGCTCACTTTTGACACTTGTTGCACCTCAATTTCGGGGGTAACCGTTGAAGTCACTGGTAGCTCCGTGGGCCAAGTTTGAATGCCATTAGAATATGACTCGGACGTTTTATGCATTTTTGTGTAGATTCCACCGGTATTTTCAATTTGGGCTGTACCTGAATCAATGATATATGTTTTGGTTACAATCTCTTGAGTGTCTCTGATATTTACTTCAGTTGCGGGTGACACATCAGTCTTGGTGGTATCCGCTGAAGTTCCTGTTGGCATCGTAGACAACCATTGACGATCATCAAAACGCCAGTCAGATGTTTTAGAGATTACTTCTGTGATCATTTTTATATTCCTGATATTAGATCTATTTTCTGCGCCGGCGTCTCCAGCTCTATCGTCTGCAAAAGAGGATAATGTCCGCGTTCCACCCGAAGCGTGTGTTGTTAGCTGGATGCCAAGTCTAGTCAAGAACGTTCCGGTTTCTGTGACAGAAGGCGATTTGCGCCTGCCAGCAGAAGTTACTGTTGTTAACTGGATGCCATGTTGTAATTCAGACGTTCCTTTTGTTGGGGGTGTGCCAGTATATAACGCAAATAGCAGTGTAGTTATGTCATCTGAGGCATCTGTTGTGAGCTGGTCTCCCAAACGAGAACGTGGGACTCCTTCTGTAGAAGGTTTTATTATTGAATTGGCCTTAAATGTCTGATCTTCTTCTCTCAACATGTTGATAGTTGTAGGCGTGTCTACCATTTCTCCAACGAAAAGTGTATCTGTGATGTTTTTAGCTTCTTGTACAGCGGAAAAGGACGAAATAAATTCAATGCAGCCGAATGTATTTTCCGGTATATTAAAAAGAGAGTAGAAGTATCTAATCTTGTCCAGGATTTTTTTCCAGCTTCCAGGAAACTTCGAGAACTCACACATGTCCATGAACCCATCCTCTGAAAGAAATGAGGATTATCAAGTACACTTGTTATTCGTGCGATAAGAGTAGAACTAGACCAATTTTGCCCAACTCGTGTGTAATTTAATTTCCACAACAAATACCATATTTTTTTTTTTACATATTTGACTGTCTAGTATTCAGATAATTATATTTACTAAATTCTGTAAAGGAAGATAAACAAACTTTTGAAACTGAGCAAGACGACTTGTAATTAATATTTGGATGACAGGCTAGGACAGCCAAGATCTCTGGTGTATTTGTTTGACATTGATTCAACATTGCAAGACAACGTGCCAAACATCCTGTGAATTAAATGATAATAAATAAGATGGATTAACAGTATTTAAAAATAAAGTTGAGGGTTATCTCCTGAAACAAATAACTATTGTAGTTTAAATACAATAGTTTAAAACTTTTCAAGCAGTCTGAATTTCGTAGGGGTTCAGATTTCTTTTGTACGGATGGATATGGTCTAATCAGTGATTTGTCCCATGACAAATATAGATGATGGACAACTAAATTTATAATGCTGAAGGTATAATGGTGAGAGATGGATCGATGGGCGGACAATACTATAACATAATACGGTCCACATTATGGTGGACATATTGTTACGTATTATTAATTAGTATTGTGGTTTTGCTTTTGTCCATGATTATATGTTATGCATATTTAATTTGTATTGTGTGATTGACCTTTGACCATAATTAAGGGTAGGAGTTTGGGCCTACGGGACCAATATTGTTTATCAACAACATATTGCATAGCTCATATTTGTCTGTGATTGCAGATTATATATTAAAATAATAATCATTTGCAGGTAAACATGTTTTACGTGGTCTTTTGAGACTGAAAGTTTCTAGAAGTGATCTTGTTAACGAATCTGACAGGAAAATTACAGTCATCCTGGTTCTGTTATTGTGTCATAGTTTTTATATAAAGGGAGTGATCAACAGAATTACTCATTCCTATCTTAACATCAGCCTTTAGAGGCATCAGTCTCTCTTAAATCCATATTCTCCACTGTATTGTATTTACTTCGAGTCCGGATATTTTGTGTCACTACTGGCTTCGTCAAGATTTCCACCTGTATTGTTGTGTACAGTTTGGTATGTAGATGCTATTGTGGATTTAACGCCATTTTCCAGCACACGATAGACTATACATGGTGACCAGTATAAATGCCGGAGAAAGAACAAGGGAAAACCAAGGTTAGAACCGCCGGTCCATGGGAAGCTAATGGCAAGATTTATCACGTACCCTCGCCTGTCAAAGACAGGTAAGACATATTTTTGTCCCTGTTTCATTGTACGGCATTTGTAACAGTATTGGTTATATCATGCCGAGGTAGTGGAAGTGTCGGTGTGTTTCTCAAGGACACGCCAAGACACCATACCTGGGCTGGTCTGGAACCCACGATACTTAGAATAATAATGATATAATAAAAATTTTATTTATGTATATATTTTTTTCTCTCACCTATATGCTTATTGTTTTTAAAGTTACATGTATTATATACTTTAAATCAGTAATTTACATTACTTCAAAAAAGATGTTTCTTCTGCTTCTTTAGTTAATTTTCTCTACTCGACATTTGCTTGTTTCACTTGATACTCGCTTTTCTGAACTTGACACTCGATGTTTCAACTAAATACTAGCTTTTTCTCTACTCGATACTCTTTCTTCAATTCGATGTTCGATTTGTCTGAATTCGATGCTAGCCTTTCCAGCTAGATACTTGTTTTTCTCTATTCGATACACTCCATGACTTGATGCTCTCTTTAATCAACTTGATGCTCGCTTTTGTGGACTCGATACATGCTTTACTGAATTCGTTGCTCACCTTTAATTAACTCAGTACTCGCTTTTCTCAACTCGACACTTGCTTTCATGGGCTCAATAATCACTTTTTGCTTTAACTCGATACTTGCTTTTTCAACTCGATAATAGCCTTTGGTGACTTGATACTCGTTACAAAGAAAAATAACCCTCATGATAAAATTAAAGGTTATCATAATTAATTGCTACTAAATACATATAATGGTTCATTTCGAATTTTAAATACTGGCCATACAAGATGTTTTGGGGACGTTTGTACAATTTTATTATAGTCTTATTTCATTACAAAAGCCATGTAATTGTTTTGTGCCGTTTAAGACGTTTTCATAGAAGTATGAATAAAAACAGCTTTAAGGCACAATTGTACAACGAACCTATTTAAAGGGGATTTTATATATATAT
>JAECUM010002660.1:0-146879 GCA_016617855.1 Megalonaias nervosa | reverse complement strand
TGAATAACAATAAACTTGAAATGGAGATATTATTAAAGGTAACAAATTGTCTCAGAAAAATGTCCCCCGTATAAATGTTTTTCTCCTCATAAATGTTCTTGCAGTGTGTGTGTGTGTGTGTGTGTGTGTGTGTGAGAGAGAGAGAGAGAGAGAGAGAGAGAGAGAGATGGGGGTGGAGGCGAAAAAGAGTCACTCGGTACTTCAGTAAGACACATATAAATCAATATATTTCTTACGTTCGCATTATATTCCAGTTTTCTGTAAGTTGCAGTTCCTACCACTGTGTACTCCACAAAAAGAGATTAACATATTCCTGCTGTTTGAAAATAAATCCTCCCATAACAGCAATCCTGCGAGGAAGAAAACTCCTACATAACGCCAATTCTACGATGATGAAAAGCCCTAAAATAACAACAGTCCTACGACGATGAAAACCCTGCTATAACAATACTCCTACTACGATTGAATGCCCTACCATAACATCAATCCTACGATGAAATTGTCTACCTTTTGCAATTAAAGCTAATAAAATAATATATTCGACTCAGCTTGCGAATTTCCACAAAGACGTTAAATACGATCACATAAATGCTAATTAGAAAAAAGTCAGAAAATTGTCATACTGAAATATAAAAAGATGACCGTTTAAGACCCCGTGCCCACTGATGCGTTTGATAATGTACTTCAGAAAGTTTGGCGTTGTTATTATCATTTTATTCCTTTTATTCACGAGAAAATGCAGAATTCTATTATAAAGTAGTATTCACATTCCTATGTAATAAATTCGTTTCCCTTCCCCACTCCGTAATGGCATTCACCCCTCTCCAAGGAGAAATAGGATTCAAATTTTACTAACTAAATAATTAGTTACACATACTCTTCTAATATTCGATCTACGTGCATTAAGTTCCCACAACAAACAGCCACAGTCTATATGCATAAAGTTCCCACAACAAACAGCCATAGTCTACATGCATAAAGTTCCCACAACAAACAGCCATAGTCTGTATGCATAAAGTTCCCACAACAAACAGCCATAGTCTATATGCATAAAGTTCCCACAACAAACAGCCATAGTCTACAAGCATAAAGTTCCCACAACAAACAGCCATAGTCTATATGCATAAAGTTCCCACAACAAACTTGCATAGTCTATATGCATCAAGTTACCACAACAAACCGCCATAGTCTATATGCATAAAGTTCCCACAACAAACAGCCATCGTCTACATGCATAACGTTCCCACAACAAACAGCCATAGTCTATATGCATAAAGTTCCCACAACAAACTTGCATAGCCTATATGCATAAAGTTCCCACAACAAACAGCCATAGTCTATATGCATAAAGTTCCCACAACAAACAGCCTTAATTGATATGCATAAAGTTCCCACAACAAACTTGCTGAGTCTATATGCATAAAGTTTCACAACAAACAGCCATAGTCTACATGCATAAAGTTCCCACAACAAACAGCCTTAGTCTATATGCATATAGTTCACATAACAAACATCCATTGTCTATATGCAAAAATTTCCCACAACAAACAGCTATAGTCTATATGCATAAAGTTCCCACTACAAACAGCATAAGTCTATATGCATAAAGTTCCCACAACAAACAGCTATAGTCTATATGCATTAAGTTCCCACAACAAACAGCCATAGTCTATATGCATACAGTTCCCACAACAAACAGCCATAGTCTATATGCATAAAGTTCCCACAACAAACAGCTATAGTCTATATGCATAAAGTTCCCACAACAAACTTGCATAGTCTACATGCATAACGTTCCCACAACAAACAGCCTTAGTCTATATGCATAAAGTTCCCACAAGAAACCGCCATAGTCTTTATGCATCAAGTTCCCACAACAAACAGCCATAGTCTACATGCATAACGTTCCCACAAGAAACCGCCATAGTCTATATGCATAAAGTTCCCACAACAAACAGCCATAGTCTATAAGCATCAAGTTCCCACAACAAACAGCTATAGTCTATATACATAAAGTTCCCACAACAAACTTGCACAGTCTATATGCATAAAGTTGCCACAACAAACAGCCTTAGTCTATATGCATAAAGTTCCCACAACAAACAGCCATAGTCTATATGCATAAAATTCCCACAATAAACAGCCATATACATAAAGTTCCCCCAACAAACTTGCATAGCCTATCTGCATAAAGTTCCCACAACAAACTTGCATAGTGAATATGCATAAAGTTCCCACAACAAACAGCTATAGTCTATATGCATAAAGTTCTACAGCAACCTGGCATAATTGACATAGTCTATATGCTGAACAAACTGTCAGTAGCGTCCTTAGCGAGGTGCAAAAGATACAATCGCACCGATCGCGCAAGCTGGGGGAGGGGGCGCAAAACTTCTTCATTTCGCACCTGACCAGCACAGCCCTAAAACCGGCACTGAAACTGGCATAGTATATCTGCACAACATAATGGTAAAAGGTGTAAGGCAAGGAGAAAATTTATCTTCATTAGTGTTCTCGTTCTTCTTAAATGACCTACAATCTTTATCTTTATTAGTCAATGGATGTAGAGGTTCGCTGTACCTTCCAGACATACCTACTAGTAAATATATTAAAAGTTATATTGCTTTTATACGTTGATGATCCTAACCTTATCACAGATAATCTTGCTGACAAGCAATATATCCTTGATATGTTTGGTAGATATTGCAATGATTGGAAACTTACAAGCAATACAGAGAAAACAAACGCTTTTTATTTTGGTTAAAAAAATCTCACATTCAAATTTAAGATAAGAAATTACTATATTGAT
Source organism: Megalonaias nervosa (assembly GCA_016617855.1). Lineage (NCBI taxonomy): Eukaryota > Metazoa > Mollusca > Bivalvia > Unionida > Unionidae > Megalonaias > Megalonaias nervosa. Next base: position 144,070 of record JAECUM010002660.1, on the reverse strand, counting down.
GTTGTAGATAGGTAGCCCTCATATTTCACAATAATAGAAAGTTTTCAAATGGCCCGAAAACTCTAATACCTACACATAATAAAAGTATGCAGTTATTTCAAAAGCGTATTCACAATTTAGATTTGACTATTGATTGTCAGCTGAAACTGTTCGATCAGATCATTGTACTAATTTTAGCATATGTTTGTGAAATTTGCGGGATTTGTAAGCTCTGACACAATTAAAAAGAAAACCTCATCTTTCTTTCCTTTGAAGTATACTTTATGTAAAAAAAAAATGTACACCTCTACATATCATTATCATAATTTGCGAACTTCAGGTCATCGACATTAAGACAAATATAATATCACCCTCACGACGACCAGCATATGCATATTGAAATGAGAGAAAAAAATGTGGACGTGTAGTATTATTGATTAGGTACCTGATATGATCGCTGCAAAGAGGTCATTTGTCTAAAAGTATAAATGCATAAATTGCAACCCCGAAAATAGTATAAACTTATTCCTTTAAGGTGAAAGCGTCCTTCGCAAGGTGCTCTCGAGTATAGTTCTAATAATAATAATAATAATAATAATAATAATAATAATAATAAATAACTTTCTTTAACGAGGATAACACATTTGGTCATGACTGACCCATCTGCCATGTGGTCCTCAATTTTAGTAATTTGTTATGTTAAAAGTATTTTTATTTTTTTTTTAAATAAAAAAAATTACAAAATCATATACGTATTCAGGTTTCGTCGTACACTCATTCATACATATTTAACATGAATGAATATGTGTGACCATACTGGGAAACATATACATATATGAACACTGAATAATATTCTATCCACAGGTTCATACATTTCAGCATAACCTAAGTATTATATGGGCATATCGAATAAGATCTGTAATGGTTAGCTTTCAACCACGGAATATGGAGATCGTTGTTAGTTGTCGATCGGAGATTACGGTCAGTATTTGATGATCTTAGTTCAGTTAGGTTACAGATATAATCTGGAGAAAGATCGTTTAAAGACTTGTATGTCATAATTCCTTTAAAATAACGAATACGTTGTTGTATGGGTAGCCATTGCAGGCGTGAAAACATAACATTGCAGGGAGTCATAAAAGGAAATTTTAGTATTATACGGGCTGCCCTTCTCTGGAGCTAACAGTTCTGGACATATTATAATTTGATGTGTTTCCCCATATGGTACAGCCGTAGTCTATCGGTGGTAGTATATATCCCGAAAAATAAAGTTCAAGTGACTGGGTAGGTAGACATTTCGACAGCAATTTTAACAGAGTTCTTCTTTTGACTACCATTGCACATAGGTGATCGTTATGTGCATTCCAGCTGAGATGTTGGTCAGTGTAGATACACAGAAGTTTTTGATTTTTGACTATAGACACGTCTAAGCCATTTTGAGTTAGAAATAAATCCATGTTAGTAGATAGGCGCTGCCTTGTTCCAATTGTCATACATTTCGTTTTAGAGATATTTATATGCATTTTGATTTGTTGACACTAAACTGATATATCGTTGAGGTCGTTTTGAAGAAGTTTTTTTTAATGGAGTCTAGAGATTTACCAGATGAATGCAATGTAGAGTCGTCAGTAAATAGTTCTGAATATATGCCAAGCTTCTGTATGAGCTTTATTGAACAATGGAGTTCCAAGAGAATTAAATTAAAACAAAACAACGACGAGGAAAGCCCAAAGCGGCTGCAGGTATAAGTCTCTCTATAAAGTGTGTTGTTATTCTTCATGATGTTTTCGTCGTTTTACTATATTTTTTTTATTGTTTATATTTAAAGGCCCTCAACATGAAATTTATTCTAGGATACGGACCTAGACACTGCACGTATTTTGAATAGTTTTGGTTTGTGGTTCAGACCAAACTGTCCGTCATACTCCTCGACACTCATCGTCATACCCTCTGGCGGCAGAAGACGAAATCTTTGAACCAAAGCACTGACAAATAACATTAATTCCATCCTGGCAAGTGACTCGCCCAGACAGTTTCTTCTACCTGAAACGACAAACGTAAGAGAATCTTAATTTTCATTTTGTTTTCTTTTTTTTTTATTATTTTTTTAATTTTTTTATTTTTATTTTTATTTTTTATTTTTTTTTTGTTGTTAGTTTGTTTGTTTGGGGCGGGGGAGTTTGCGAAACTGAGAACAGGCCTCGCAAGAATTGAAATCCAATGGAAATTATGCCTATTGAAAGCTCATATATGACCAAAGTCGTAAATGAAAATATAAAATTCTGTCACCAATCAAACCCAATAAACGTCTAACAATCTCCAGAAGCTGCTTCATGATTAGCTCATGTTCGTCCGTACGTCCGTCCATTCAAATTAGACTGTTAGCACAACGATACATCAACCACCTCATCTTCACAAGTTCGCATCAACCGCAATACCGTGAGAAATGATTAACAGATATGTTCATTTGCATATTCAATTGACCTGAATAGATTTTCAAGCCATTTAGACATTTTTTCTTTCACTTTATTAGTGTTTTGAACTTGTTAACTTATTCATTTTGTGATAACTTTGTTAGCATGAATGGCATGCTGACATCCCTGTGTATTTCACATGAATATATTTTTGTGCCCATTACATAAATTTTGCATATTACTGATGTGCCTATGTATTTGACATGAACAATTTTTTGTGCCCATTACATGATTTTTGCGTGTTACTGACTTTATGGAAAATCTGTTACGAGTATAACCGCCGGCCCTCTCACCACTCTAAGTCAGTGGGAATGTGTTATCTATTCTGGCTTATCTACATTAGCCTTAAACCTGGGAAAGTTAAAACAACTGGAAGTGTTTGAAATAATTACAGCCATTCAGACAAGAAAACCATCTAAATAGTTTCTACGTCATTGTCTATGGTCTTCTACATCCCTTTCACAAAATATTGATTATAGGACAACGGATCAAACGTGTTTCTTTTTCAAGATGGCGGCATCAGATCTTTTTTTAAAGTTTTTGCCTGTAATTTAACAACGAGAATTCGTTCGCGATATGGACATAACGGACCAAAACCATGTAGCAGAAGCTATTGACATCGACCGGTTTTCCTGTCGGACAGCCGTAAACGGCTTTGATTTCATTCCACACTTATTAAACACGACGAAGAGACCTTTTCCACAGTCTCGTGTAATAGTTGTCTCCCGTGCTAAGCGCATATTGGTAAGTTAGAACGAAGCTAAAGGTGTAATCACGCTCTAATAGCAGTGTACCTTAAAAACGTGGCTACATGCTAATGATTGTTATATAATGGGCGATTTTAAGTCTGTGTACTTTGAAGTGATTCTTCGTTTGACTGGGGTGAAAACTTAACCATAATCCTTCACACTGTCCTCAAGATTAGGACATTTGTTTACATTAAAGACCGTATTATGCACTTAGCTAATGTTACAAAGGTATTATTAAAGGTGATTTACTTAAAATGCATACATGTTCATGGTAATTAATTAACAATACAGCTAACATTTTCTATCAATATCGTGATGTGTATACCAATTAAGACCGTCCCATGTGCCGCATCGAATCAGGCGGTTCAAGTATGGGATACAACAAACAAGATCTTCTGACGTCACGAAAACTTGGCTTTTTGGATAGTTGTTTGTTTGTTTATTTGTTTGTTTATTTGTTTTGTTTGCTTTTTCCCTCAGAATTTCAATGTCCTAGCTACTAATAGTTGAAATAGCTGATAAAAGCTACATCGACAACATAATTTACGATTATTATCTAATGTAATAATCGACCTTTAAAGGTCATTATAGGCATTTTAATATCCAACTGGATTTTGGGTTTGTTTTGTCGCACTCGCTTGAGTTGATGGCCTTGGGAAAGATATCAAAAACATAAAATTATTTAGCTATTAGATTGTATTTATCCTAAATTTTAATTTTTCCTTCAACTTCTCTCAAACTAGAACCATTAATGTCTAATAACTGAGTTAAGAAGGCTCTTTGCCTCAAATAGTCTATAGTTTTCCAAAGTACATTAATACGTGGCAAACATCTTAAGCTTTGTGTTCGAACAGCGAGGTAATGCGACAATGCACGTAACCTCTGATTATTGGTGACTGTAATATTCGTCCATAAGAACTTTTAAACAACGTAATACTGCTTCATATAGCATCAATGCTGATTTGCTCGCTATGATCACGGCAGATGTTCTTTAGCCACGAAACAAAACATTGACAAAAATAGCATATACAATTAAAAGCACGTGGTTTTTATTTTAAAAAAAACAACATATGTTATCTAAAAGAATTAGTCTATTGATAGAATTTATCTGTCATAACTAAAAGACTTTGATGTAACCGATACAAATCGTTGCTTGATACTACTGTTTTTGTTATAGCCTTCTATTCTTTTTCCAAATGTACATTACAATATTTTATTTCAAAAAAGAGGCCCTGCAGAATTTGTATTTTTCCCCGTCGAAGTATATTTGAAAAAATATCCTTATCATTATTATTGTTTCTAAAAAGAGCTGATCATTTATATTCAATTATGAGTCTCAATCATTGTTTCAATTAAATGCAAAACTTTGTTTCTTGCATCAGTATTGTTAACGTGAATAAAAGTTTGTCAGTCTTTTTCAGGGTACAACACCAAAAATTAAAATCCTCACAGATAACAGATTCGTTTAATTTTAAAGCTTGGAGCTTATGACCTAAATTTTCATAAAACTGTGCACATTGCTTGGTCAATACAATTTACTAATGAGATTTGTCTCCCTTGATACGTAACACGCACTATCAAATTTTTACCTGCTGTCTCTCTATTAACAGGAATTACTAAAAATTTTCATTAAAGAAGAATTGTTACTCCTCTACTGTTACTTCTATAGGTACTGAAAATGACTTACTGTCCCCATTCTGCCCGTACATAAGATCATATAGGAACTGAAAATGAATTTTTGTCCCCATAGTAGTAGATGATAATAAGGATTCTGGCTCAAGGACTATATCCCCATGTGCCAGAGACTCTCATTAAGTACGATTTCCCTATCCCAGAGACTCTCATCCATCCCTCTCCCAACAACTATACTTTTTTTTCCACCACAAGAGGATTCTGGCTCAAGGACCCTATCTCCAACAAGACCGCCCCGTCCCATCGACACGAAGCAGGGGTTGATTTTATTTATAAAGTTTAGATAAAATTTTATTTCGAACTGCTTTGCACTTTGAGATTATTTTTAAAGTTTAGATAAAATTTCATACCCTATCATCACCATACTTTTTTATAATTTTTTTCATACCTGCTAACTCTCATTGGTAGAATATCTGTTAACAAACTGTCAATAACACGAAACTCGCGTATTAAATCGTCCATATCATATTTTACACCTCGCAAATAAGATCGTATCTGATCAAGTAATTTTTTTATAAGTGATACTTGCTGTTTTGCAGGCATTTTTTTAGTCTCAAGTCAAGGCTCAGTTTTTTTACACGCTGTTGCAAGAGAAACACCAGCACCAGATATTATTAACAAAAACGGGTTTAATGATGCTCTACTTGAGATTATACCAGAGCCAGTCATTAGCAGTGGTAAATATGATATTACTCGAAGTATTCTAATATAATACTTGTAACATTGTTTTACATACCAAAGGTTTTTATGATAAAACTTGTAATATTGCATTAGTGCATCTACATCCTGTTTTGGAATTTCTTCTGAAACATGATTGAAATCGACGATCTGTTTTTTCATTATACAATATTCGTTTACAATACAATATTAAAAGTTTTAGTACCAACAATTGAATCAAGAAACTCACTGAACTTATTACTGTTAGGATCAGCTATAAAATCTCTATACTTGTCATAAACATCAGACGAAGTATCCTTATATCGTACATCTGTTAATACCTCATTTTTCTTTATCCAACTGTAGGAATCAAACGTGTTTTCTACTTCGCGTTCATACAAATCTGTTTCATTTACCAAATTACCGTATTCTCTTTCTGTTTCATCAATAAACCCGAGTACCAAGCTTATTTGATCCAACGTAAAATTTTTGAGGACAAGATGTTGTCTGATAATTTGCGTATGTGACTATAAAATTTATTAGCATTACTTTTCGGAGTCTGTCTCGTTCAATTGTGAGAAGACAAATAACAGAAGCTACTTTCAACATTAATTTTTCATATGGTTTCGTGAGTATTTTCTCGATTTCATTCTAATAATGTCGTATTGACAGTTGTCTGGAGCGTTGAAGCGATGGAAGTCGAGCATCATATTTTTCACTTATCTTCATATTCTTCAATCTTTTCTTCCAACCTTGTTTGTTCGACTTCTTCAAAAAACTTTTCTTGCTCAACATCACGGAAATTATCAATTTCATCGTTAAAGTCTTTGATTATCTCTAGAGATTTGTTAACAATAACTAGATCAAAATCTGGTTTTTTATGTATCATTGGTAGAATTGCATTCGAGTACACCTTAATTCACGTTATATCTACTTTTATACTAGCGATTTTAACTAGGGTTTACTAGTGGTGGTAGTACATACCGAGATGCTTAAAAATTTCTCGCTTTGAAAAACTATCGTATAATTTTTTGTTTCTTATTAAACTTATTTTTTTAGATTCCGCTAGTTTGTTGAGGCGATCATGATTTTCGTTTATTCGATTTTCTTCAAAAGATCTTGTACTATAAACTCGTGCTTTTATTAGATTTGATCGTATTGTTGTATCAATATTTTTCTTGTCAACCTCAAGCAATATTTTTTCAGCAGGATTTCAACCTTTTTTTTAGTTCTTCTAGACAATCATCAGGATGACAGTATCTCTTTATGATATCAAAGTCGTTCATTGCTTCTCTACTTGTGGTCCTCGCATGTACCTAACGCGAACAAGATTATTTATTTCTTCTGATATTTTAGTACTTAAAACTTTAATGTTAATATATTTCGCATAATGGATATTATTTCTCGCAAGTGATTCGTCGCTAAGACCTCATTTACTAACATCTTTGTCTAGGTTAAAAATATTATCATAAAACTTTCTTGCAACGGTTATAATTGGTGGTTCTGACATTTATTATACAATATTAGATTAAATTTGATCATCGAGTGTGTATATTTGAAATGCTGTAAATCCCGGAAACGGATCTTCAGCAGCGACAACATAAATTCGAAAATAAAAGTAATCTCAGTTGGAATTGTAAAATACTGAGTTTTTGAAATATATATATTTGCTGTACTATACAACGTTGTCCAGTTTGTATCATCGTTTGATCCTTCCAATCGCCAATCATAAATTCGCCCAACACTAGAGTTTAATCGACCGCACAAATGAAATTGCCAAATAGCAAACTGCAACGGGACATTTAATTTTGATCCAAAAGTCTTTGCTTTCTCCGTTAGTCGTCCATTCTTGTCTATCAGAGAAAGCGTGATGAGGATAATTTTCAGGATATACCATCAACATATGCTTTATTCGTCAGATCATTAGGGTTGACTGGAACATATGTTGTTGTTATTTTATTGTTTCTCATATTTATATTGCCTGACATTGGTCCGCCGGATTGTCTTAAATACGGGGCGAGTGCTCCTTTTAACTGAGCATAACTAATAGCATCAGTATCCTCAGCTGGTGGTGAATTTATCGGTAATCCAGTTATTTTTTAGTTATTACTCATTATTATGTAACCAATCATTGTGTCGCCGGTCTTATTAAGCTTTTTATCGTCAACAGATTTAAGTTGAGCATAACTCATCGCTTGTGTATTGTAACATTTGCTGGTGGATATGTGGTTTCCAACCCAATAATTTTGTACTTGACATATTAATATTACCTGTAACCGTTCCACCAGTTTTATCAAGCTTGCTGCCATCCACATATTTCAACTGTAAATAACTTACCGCTTGGGTTTGATTTAAGTTTGCTGCTGGGTGTGCGGTCTCCAAATTTATTATTTTTTTTCCCTGACATATCTAATTTACCGCTTAAAGTTCCTCCTGTCAATGATAGTTTGTTATCGTCGATTGTTTTTAATTGTAACTTAGCGCTTGAGTAAAATTAACCTTTGGTGGTGGATAATCTACTTCTAAACCAAGCACTCGTTGATTCGACATCAATAAATTACTTGTCATTGTATCGCCGAGTTTTTTTTTTTGACGAACGACGACGTATCAGTAGTTATTGTTGGTTCGTGAGCGGTGAGCGTTGTTTCAAACTTTGTGTAATAACTCATATTATGTAAATTATGTAACATAAAATTATATAAAAACAATGGCGAAGCCAACGTCGATATTAAATTTTGATACCGAACATAAACACAACAACGAATTACCAGAGTGTCATTATCTTATTGTTGGTCGTAAAGGATCTGGTAAAACAAATCTATTATTGAATGTTTTACTCCACGACAACTTTAAAAACGATCGTGTATATATTTACACAATTAATCCGCAGCAGGACAAATACGAGTTATTGAGCGAGTACAACGATAAACTTCATGATGAGCTTGATGCTGGCGATGATATATTTTTAATAAAACAACCAGATGCTTTAATTCCTGTCGATGAACCTGATTCGTCCGAGCATAAAATAATTGTATTTGATGATATCCCCCTAAACAATGAGGAGATGAATACGATTAGGTCTTGTTTTTCATTATCGCGTAACAAAAAATGTAATTCGGTTTATCTTGCGAAGTGGTTCCATAACGTCGACAGATTTATTCAGCGAAATACGGGATGTTTTATACTGTTTCCTGGACTAGATAATGTTGATGTAAGGAATATTTTGAACGAGCAGTGCGGTGATGTAACGAAAGACAAATTTATTGAATTATATCATCAAGCAACCAATTTCTTTTTATTTGATAAACTAGCGCGTGATCTAACTAAAATGTTTCATTGTTGTATTAATGAGTTTATCTAGGCGAATTTTATAAAGCGTATAAAAATAACAGATGGATAAACATCAGCAAAAAATTGAACTACAAAAGAAATTTGTTGAAACTCGAGCTGCTTTTAAGAAAAGAGTGCAAGAAGAGCGGAGTGGACAACACGTTGCAGAAGGAACAACCAAATTTTTTAAGCCGGTTACTGAAGCAGTACTTGGCAAACAACCAGAAATATCAACATTGTCTCCGGAAGAACTAGAAAAAAAATGAAAGAAAAAGGCTTATTAGGTTTACTCAGAGAAAGATCGAAAGAAGACACTAAAAAAGTTGTAGAGGAACTTGTAAGAAACATTGCTGATCCTGGTGAACGACAGGCTGAATTTGATAGATTAATGAACAGCCCTCTTATGCTTCAACACGCGATAACAAGATTGACGGTTAACCCAGCCGAGTTAAAGAGGTTAATAGAGAATATGTCAGAGCAAACTAAGGAATTAGCTGAGAAACAAAAAAGAATAACTGAAGCTACCGTAGAAATAATGCAAATCGAAAATCAGATAAGATTTTACAGAAAAATGCACGTGTTAAAATATTAGATGAAGAATATAATAATTTTATTGATAAATATAATATCAAAGACATTGGCAATATTCGAAATTGGCCAGTAGAAAAATATAAAGATTTAGCAGAAAAATTAAAAGGATTTATTAAAGATGGTTTAGATGCTGATAAAGAAATAAAAAATTTAACGGAGTGAAAACATTTCTTAGGAGCATTTGATACTATAAGAAAAGGAATTATCGCTACATTAATGCTTAAAACAGCAACACAGTATCGAAGAAAACCAGGAGGTTATAGTAAAGCATGGAATTTCAAAAGACTGTTTGATAAGTATGAAGGCGAAAGAGATAGAAGATTATCAGAGGAAATAGAAACAACCCGATCTGGCGTTAAAGATTTTGTGTCCACCGCTGAAATGATTGACCGACTTATGTTGTTGATATCATCGAAAGAAACTGGTAATGAAAGCACTGAAATTGACAACGAGATTATTGATATATTAGATCATTTTCGATCGAGTGGATTACTTACATCATTCGAGTACCAAATTTTACACAGTGATCTTATCGCGTAAAATAATCTAACAACCTTGATATATTGTCACTAACATCAACGACATTATTACTCGATTGATCGCAAACAACAAGAAACAGCGCAAACTTTTCTGTCTATTACAATCCGCCAATAGAACTATATTCAAATAAACAATACGAAATTGGATTAATTTCTGCTACGATATGGCATTCTATGGCAAATGTAAAAACAAATGTCAACGACGACTTTACATTTAATCCTGGCGCGTGGGTAACAGTCAAAATACCTCAAGGAGCGTATAACATAACTGATCTTAATAAAACGATTAAAGAACTAATAACAAAAAATGGAGGCGGCGCAACGCCGCTGCGGACAATTTTGAGTTAACACCGAACTATAATACACTACGAGCTAAAATCACGTTAAAAAATAATTTGATAATCGATTTTTCGTCAGCGGCTAGTATTGCATCGTTGATAAGATTTAATCATCAGCAATACGGCAGTGTTGCAGATTTACCCGTTAACATAACAGAAGTAAATACAATTTTAATCAATTGTTTTAATGCACTAGGATCTTATTCAGCGTTCGAGAGCCAAGGTCAAACTATTTATAGTTTTTCACCAGATGTTCCTCCAGGATCACAGATGCAAATTACTCCTAGACAATTGATATACTATCCGATTAATCTTGAAAATCAAATAACTAGTATAACAATGCAACTAACAAATAAATCTGGACGAAAACTAGATCTTAACAATGAAGTTGTCACGTAACTTACACCTATGCGCGACGACATAGTTGTCGAAGTCGTTGCAAAATTAATTTTGTAAACCTATATTTTATAACAAGATGAGACGAAGAAAAATTTATAGAAGAAAAATAGTAGGTGGATTTTCTGGAAATATATTTACAACAATTGCTGAGAATATATCAGGAATAGCGCGTAAAGTAGGACCATTTGCACTTGACGCAGGTAAATCTTTTGCGACTGCGGCCGGCAATGCAGTCGGACAAAAAAAATCGCCGATAAAATTAAAGGCAGCCCAACTTCAGATGTGGAGATAAAACAAGCAGTATCAGATACTGCACCAAGAAAAGAAACAGAACGAGCTATGATATCTACCACAAAAATATTTTATTATCGCCATGCGGTGAAGAAATAGTATGTACACTTGTAAAGAAAGCAAAGCCAATGACTCCTGCTGCTTTTTAGTCGCCGACGACGTTGTCGTTGCAATAGTGTGTGGCTATTATAAAATAATGTCAGCTAAAACTTATCTTGATCTTGCCGAAGAACATAATACTGACGATAATGTAACAGAATTCGAATACGTCGAGTATCTCGGTGAAAACTCAAATGAACCAAATAAGGCTGGAGTTAGAACTTTTAACACAAGAGATGAGAATGTGTTTTTATTGCCGCATAAGGCGGTGTTAGAAGTTCGTGGTCAAGTGGTACTTGGAGGTAATATTGCAGCTGGTGCAGAAATTGCACTTGTCAATAACGGTTGGAGTTTGTTTAGAAGTGCTAAATACCAGTTGGCCAATCAAACCGTGGAAGATATTTCGATGCACTTGCCCGTAGCAAGTACAATACTTAACATCGTCTCGTTTAGTGATGATTACTCGAGATCAGTTGCCATTAACATGATGTGGTTTAAAGATACCTCATTCGGGACAGCTGTTTCAAGCGAATTCCGTACTTGTTCTGGCGCTTCTGCTCCAGATAACAATAATATAATCGGCAATCCAGCTGCTAATGATGCAGCTGCAATAGGGGATTCAATAAGATTAGTGGCCACAAGATTACGGCGACAGGAATATAATGAGGGATATGCTAAAAGAAAAGCGTTTGCCGCAGAATCTCTCCAAATAAAAGTGATGCTTCCGTTGAGCACAATATTTGGATTTTGTCGCGATCACAAGAAATTATTTAGATAAAAACATACTCTTATTTTAAATCGAACAGAACAAAACGATTGTATAATGCATGCTGATGGAGTAGCTGCAGGAAACTTTGTTATTACATGATTAGCGTTATGGATGCCATGAGTTGTTCCATCGACAAGTAAGATGATGGAACTCGAGTCGACGTTGACCGCGTGGACAAAAAAGATATATTTCCAGCAGAACAAAATTTATCAAACAGCAATTCCTAACACAACTGATTACACGTGGCGTGTTACAACCACTCCCAGCGAACAATTACAGCGACACTTGTTTGTTGTATTTCAACGACAGGCGCGTCGCGGTGATCAAGAAATGAACAATTCTGTATTTGATAACCCCGTTGTCAGTCGAATCTTTGTTAGGATAAATTTGAAACAATATCCCGAACGAGCAATGGAATGTAACTTTGCTGACGATGAAACAAGAAACGTTACACGAGCTTACATGTACCTCATAGAAGCAGTACAAAAATATCAGGACGCTGACAGTGGAAGCCAAACATCTGTCGAAGAATTTAGGTCGCTGCACCCAATCTTTTACTTCGACGTATCAAAACGATCCGATCGAGCTATAGGATCTACAGCTGATATTGAAGTTACTTGGACGCTTGGTGTGGCTCCAGCTGAGCAGTATAACGTATACGCGTTAGTCGTCAGTGATAGATTCTTGACAATTGACGCGACTAAAGGAAGAATGAACGTACAAGTTTAATCTAACAACCTTGATAAAATGAAAACCGAGTACACAACTCGAGAAATATACCTAACGCCCCGTCAAGTTGAAAAATTATCAGCAGCGGTTGCTAAACGCAGTTCTGTTTCTTTAATGATATCTCCGGCGACTTCAAATTAAACAGCGGTTAAAGTAATATTAACGCAATAACAAATCGATAAACTGGATCGCAAAGCGATCGCAGGAAAACCGTTTGTTCTTAAACTATCTGTTGCACAAGTAACAACGGTGTCAAAACACGGCAGATTTCTTGGACTAGCACTTTCTGTAATAGCTAGCGCAATACCAAAGATTTTACCTGTGCTAGGAACACTGGGACTATCAGCAGCATCAGGGACAGTATCAGGAGCAACTAAAAAGGCGGTATCTGGAGACGGTATCAAACAGATCTATCGTCGTCGATAAAAATCTCTGCGACTGCGTCATCGATGACGTAGTTTTATGTAACAATAAATAATATAATGCCAGCTAAAAAGATCGCCAACAAACAAAAAAAAAAGAAAACAACGACAAAGTCGAAGTCGTCATGGAAAACAAAACAAGGAGGATTTATTCCAATAGCTCCACTTTTAGCGGCACTAGCACGCAGTCTAATTCCGAAGCTACTAGGAATCGGACGCGGAATGACACTACCAGAAACCAGGCGCCGTTGACGACGTCTGTGACGTTGACAACGCCTGTCGCATTGAGTAATTTTGATTTACGTGAAAAATTAAAATCCGAATTCAAAAACGGATTTCGTCGAATATTTTCCAAAGACGAATTAGATAATGTACCAGCAGGTGGTTCGTGTATCATAAATATACAAAACTTCAGTGATGGATCCGGTACTCACTGGTTTGTTGTTTACGACAATAATTATTTTGATTCGTTCGGACTTCCTCTGAGTGACCGTATAAAAGAATATGTTTTCAAAAAATTTAAAAAAATAAATTACTCGTCTAATCAACTACAGCCGATTGGAACATCAGCTTGTGGTTATTATTGTATTATGTTTATCCGGCAGATGTCAAGATATCCCGATTTTCTAAAGTTTATTTTAGAATTTGACAGATATCCAAGCAAAAATAACGATGATATAGCAATAAATTTTGTGTGACAATTGAATATAACATGTCGCAAACTATAACGTATTGCTTAAAATGTAAAACTAAAACGCCTAACAAAGACGAAAAAAATAGAAAAAACAAAAGATAACAGAACGATGCTAAAAGGTATTTGTACTGTTTGCGGTAGAAGAAAAAGTGTGTTTATTTCTTCGACGACTCCGATAAAAGTTTCGGGTGTGGATAGAGTTATATTAGTCGATGATTAAAATAATAATGAGTCGAAGTTGTAATTGTGATTGTGATAAAGATCTTTGCATAGAACAAGATAAAATTGTTACGTATTGTCAATCTTGCAATCGCCGGGAAGTAATTGGTTCTGGGATGGATATACATAAAATTATCGGTAAGTTACCGAAACCAAAAGGAGGATGGACATTACCCGGACACAAACACACTGGGCCGTATAATTCGCTAGATAAACAACTGGACGAAAACGATAATCCATTGCCAGGACAAGAGCTTTGTAATCAAGCAATAGCAATGCGTCACGACGTCTGTTATTGTGATATAGAGCGTACTGATAACGTTCGTGTAGAGAACTCAAAATCAAACTGTGATAAGGTAATGCTAGATGAACTTAAAGATATGAAACCTAGAAATATGCGAGAACGATTTGATAGAAAGCTAGTGCAGGGATTAATCGGAACAAAATACAAACTCGGTCTCGGAAAAGAATTATGCGATGACCTGGCATCAGAGCTACACAAACCTAAAAAAAAATGTTCCGCGACGTAAGGTTGTCGCGAATGCCGTTGATGATATCTGGGCAATAGATTTAGTAGATGTCTCAATTCTTGCTCATTTTAACGATAATAAGAAGTATCTCTTTAACGTTATTGATGTTTTTAGCAAAGACGCGTTTAGTGTACTCGTTTCACTTAAGACAGGAACATCGATAACCGATGCACTAAAACAAGTAATAGCAGGTACAGAAAGAAAACGGAATAAAAAATGGACCGATCACGGAGCCGAGTTTTTTAATAAAAAATTTGAGCAGTTTTTGGAACAGAATAACATAAAAAAATATGTTACGGGAAATGAAGGAAAAAACGTTGTCGGTTAACCTATTTTTGTTTTTTGACCGACATTGAAAAAAGACAATTATATAACGCTAAAAAATTAGTGTAATGTATGATACAGAAGCTATCATGTTGTGGTGTCATATCTGTATTAGTCGAGATGAGCTTGCTAAAATACTTCAATAAAGTTAGTTATCATCATATCGAGAGATAAAGCTAGCACTGTGTTCGCTTAAAAAAATTGATCTTGTTATTCCATCTGCAACAAATTTTACTATCCTAGGATCAATATTAAAGTATCCTGCCGCAGCAGTTATCGAAGAAAATTTCTTTTCCTCATTCGTTTCAAGATTAAATGAAACAATAGGTTTAGCAGTACATATAAAGTTGGATCCACCACCACCTTTTCCTCGTCTGCTATTTTCTTGTTTAGTAACAAGATCGAGATTTTCCAGACGATTGTCTGTTTTAACGCTGTTGATGTGATCTATTACTAAACTATTTGATATAGGTCCGTTAAATGTTTCGTAAACAAATCTATGCGATAAATAACCACGAACCTATGCGATTTACCACGTACCGTTATCATCAAATACCCCGTGTTATTCATCTTCCCAAGCATTTTTTTAGTTTTTATGTTTCGAACAATTCCTTTCTCATTTGCCTCGTAAAGATCAAATACCGGATGTGGTTGAAACTCATCCTGCAAAGCAAGGTTTTCAATGTTATCATCAGTAACCACACCGTTGAAATGATACACACGTTGTCCTTCTGGGATATCATCACAAAATAACGTGTAAATAAAATCTTTCCTAAAGATTTCAACTCGCTCGGCATTATCACCTTTGACGCTGGTCTTATAACCAGCTGGTGTTACTTTACCAAACGCTTGTCCGTATTTAACGTGTATCACCAACCCTAACATATTTCCCGCGTACATGTTGCACTTGGGGTGATAATAGTCCTCTTGCTCGCTCATCAGATTCTGTGCCATTATACTATAGGCAATTTATTCTAATTGATTGTTTGACTAGCCCTTCGACCAGTGAACTACCTGTTTGAACAATAAATTAGAGATATGACAGTATATATATAACCATGCTGAAGTTACGTAATATAGCGAAAAACAGCCGTATAGGAGAACCTACAAAAATAACTACTGCTTTCGCAGGATTTGACAACAGCTATCGGTTTGATAAACAAATCGTTTTAGTAAATTTTACCTCAACGAAACTTCATCATTTGTTAGAACCAACTTTAAAACGTGAACTTGAAAAACATAAGGGTTTGATAATTCTAGTGCAGAAACACGTTATATTTTCTAAATTACATGTGACAGAAGAGTCGACTGACGAGAAATTACAGATCCTTTCATTAACGCTTAATCGAAGCGTGTTTTGCTTGGAACTAATCTTTCATCGCTAGCTGATGAAATACACCAGGAAATTTGGAAAAAAATAGAAGAATTCACCGAATCAGGTTCTGGTTGGAAGTTTGAGATGATAACTGAAAGTTTATTTCACACAAAGAAATATAATGTATTACGAGGTAGCGCCGCTAATAGCGCTGGGTATATTGACCTACCACAAAAAAATAAAAAATAATAAAATGCTGTATAAACGTAAAAACTTTGATAACAAATACTTCTAGTGGGCCATTCTTTCTACGATGTTTCTAGCAGATAAAAATGCTGATCGCGTTGACAAATATTTTAGTCACGTTACAAAATTAAATTTTACTGGTATTAACTTCCCAGTTGCGAAAAATCAGATACCGAAATTCGAAAAACAAAATAATATTTCAGTTAACGTATTTGGTCTTGACGGGCATGAAAACGTTTATCCAAGATATGTTTCAGAAAAAAACCCGCAATCGACAAGAAACTTATCGTTTTATAAGAATCCTTACGTATGGATCAAAAACTTGCGCGGACTCGTTGGTAAACAGTATAACAAATATAAAAATAAGAAGTACTTCTGTTATCGTTGCTTACACGGCTGTTCTGACAATGAAAAATTACAGAAGCATCTACAGTACTATAATAACGTACAACGAATAACAATGCCAGGCGAGAATTAAAAATTCTTCGGTTTGTTAATCATAATCATAAACTAAAAATTCCTTTCGTTGCATACGCCGACTTTGAGTGTTTACTTCAGCCCGTACTTGGCGCAGAAAATAATCCTAACCAATCGAGTACAAGAAAAATTCAAAACCATATTCCATGCGGAGCAGCGTATAAGATAGTTTGTTATATTGATCCGAGTTTATCCAAACAGATTAAATTATATCGCGGTAAAGATCCAGTTGTTTCGCTTCTCAAGCAGTTGATTAGTGAAGTTGATGATATATTTAAACGTTTAATTTATTTAATTTGTTTAATATATTTAATCGTTCCAATGATAAAACTGACATCTCAAGAAGAATCTGATCACGAGCAAGCAGAATTTTGTCATTTTTGTGAAAAGCCCTTGACTCGCCTGGTAATAAAAAAAGTACGTGATCATTGTCATTTGACCGGGCAATGTCGTGGAGAGGCTCACGATAAGTGTAATCTAAAGTTTCATGTTCCAGATTTTATTCCAGTTGTTCTTCACAATTTCCGAGAACACGACAGTCACATTATCGTAGAAGCTTTGGTAATCCTGAAATAACGTCTCGTTTAAAACTCGATAATGTAATCAAGTGAATCCCAAATAATTTTGAAATGTATTTGTCAGTTACTTTAGGTAAGTTCCGTTTCATCGACAGCTTGCAGTTTACATTAGTATCGTTAGAAGATCTTATAAAAAATACTGTAAGCGCTGGTATTGAGTTTTATAACCTACAAGATTGTTTTGGTAATCAAGCAAACTTGTTAACAAAAAACGGAGTATTTCCATACGAGTACCTCGATGATTGGAGTAAATTTGATGAAACTTCTTTACCTGACAAAGATAAATTTTATTCACAGCTAAAAAATGAAAATATAACCGATGACGAGTATAAATATGCACAAGATATTTGGAAAAAATTCGATTGCAAAACATTTGGCGATTATCATGATTTATATTTGAAAACGGATGTGCTATTGCTTGCGGATGTGTTCGAAAATTTTCGTCGAGTAAGCTATAACAATTAGGGACTAGATCCCTGTTGGTATTACTCTGCTCCTGGGTTATCTTGGGATGCTTTGTTAAAGGTTAGTAAAATCGAGCTAGAATTACTAACAGATGTTGAAATTTTTAACTTTGTCGAAAAAGATATCCCAGGCGGTATTAGCGTGATAACAAAAAAGTATTCGGAAGCAAACAATACGTATATGAAAGAGCATAATCCTGAGCTTCCATCGAAGTATATCATTTATCTAGACAAAAATAATTTATATGGTTATACAATGTAAGAACCAAAGCCGTTTGGTGGATTTCCTTGGATTACACCTGACCAATTTCTGACGGAAACAGAAAAAGAGATACCAGACGATGTTTTGTATTTCGTTGAAGTTAGTAAACTTCATTATCTCGATCTCGATTATCCTGCTTCGTTGCATTATTTACATAACAGTTATCATTTTTGTGCGGATTCAATAATAATCGTTTATAGTTTGTTATCTCAGGAACAACAAGCATTGGCATCAACAAGACAAAAATCTATGGTAAAAAACTAGTCCCAAATTTACTTGATAAGCGAAATTATGTTTTGCATTACAAAGTTATAAACCAAGCGGTAGATGCTGGTCTTGTGTTGAGGAAAGTTCATAGAGTGTTAACGTTTAATCAGTCGCCTTGGATGAGAGGTTATATTAGCTCAAATACGACAAGGAGAGTTGTAGCTAAAACCGATTTCGAGGAAAAACTTCTTTAAGCTTATGAACAACTCCTTCTTTGGTAAGACAATGGAAGATATTAGAAAGCGAGTAAACATCGAGCTAGTTAATGATATCAACCGCCGAAACAAACTTGTATCAGATGACAGTTTTGTTAGTATGAAAATTTTCAATGTAAATCTTGTCGCGATACAGCGACGAAAAACAAATCTAAAAGTAAATAAACCGATTTATGTTGGGGCTTCTGTGTTAGATTTATCAAAATAGCTCATGTGCGATTTTCATTATAATTTTGTTAAGAAGCAGTGGCCGTCAGGTAAACTATTGTTTACCGATACTGACTCTCTCGTTTATGAAATAGAGACCGAGGACGTCCATCAGGATATCTTTGATAACCGACATCTGTTTGATCTTTCCGATTATCCTCTCGATAGTAAATTTCATGATGATACAAATAAAAAGGTTATAGGTAAGTTTAAGGACGAAATGAACTCTCTCATCATCAAATAGTTTATTGGATTGCTGAGTAAAATTTATTCCGTGTTGCTGGACAATAATAAAAAAAACAAAAAAGCTAAAGGTTTACCTCGCCATTTTGTTAAAAAAAAATCTATTGGGTTTGATGATTACAAGTACGCACTTGACAGTGACGTTAGTTTTATAAGAGCAATGGCTATTCGAACAAATCACCATAAACTTGAAACAGATGTTATTATCAAACGTGGATTAAGTAATTTCGATGACAAACGTTATTGCGAAAACGGAATAGATACGTTTGCACTTGGATATCGTTGTGATGATAAATCTATACTTGATATTTATATTTTCATCTGACGACAGCGATAAAGTTGCCGATGATAAATCTATACTTGATATTATATTTGATGACTAGGGGATGAAATTTTGTGTGAACAATAAAAATAATGTTTGAAAATTTGACGGTGACACGTAGCAACAATAGCAAGATCAAATATCTAACGATAGACGGTAAACAGTTGACAGTTGAAATTAACAATGAAACATCAGGAATATGTTTCAGTGGCCGTGACAGGTTAAAACTTTCACTTATCAGATCTGGTAACAGCGAGTATTTTAATTATCTTGAAAAATTGAGCCAGAAATTGTCAGAAGGATTTAATAACTTTCATGATCCAATCAGTCAACAAAAATATACTAAACTTACCATTGATCTTGATAGATCAAAAGTATTTTCTACTGACAAAAAAATCCTCTTAATAAACTAGAAATGAAAGATTTATTTGAATGTCGTTGTTGTGAGAGCGGTAGAATAAAGTTTAGTCTCTATTATCATGATGATGAAATATTTCTAATTTCAACAGTTGAAACACTAATAATCGGTGATGAGGTATGAAATTTTATCTAAACTTTAAAAATAATTTCAAAGTGCAAAGCAGTTCGAAATAAAATTTTATCTAAACTTTATAAATAAAATCAACCCCTGCTCCGTGTCGATGGGACGGGGCGGTCTTGTTGGAGATAGGGTCCTTGAGCCAGAATCCTCTTGTGGTGGAAAAAAAAGTATAATTGTTGGGAGAGGGATGGATGAGAGTCTCTGGGATAGGGAAATCGTACTTAATGAGATTCTCTGGCACATGGGGTTATAGTCCCTGATCCAGATCTACTACTCCCATTCTGCCCGTATATCATATTATACAGGAAATGAACATGACGTCTTGTTCCCATTCTGCAAGCACATAAGATCATATAGGAACTGAAAATGACTTCTTGTCCCTATTCTACCAAACATAAGACTATAGACCATTTTCAGAATGTATTCATGTATTAATGTGACCCTGGGTCAACGAATCCAAAACGAGGCTAAGCTTGGCACCAGCTTATATATTTGTTAGAACCAGGGGACCAAATTATGGCAGATAAAGGTTTTATTAAAATTAAAGAGAAAATTATTTTAATAAACAGATTAACCAAATATCCCATACATAAAATGACAAAACTTTATATTGTTTAGACACGATTCTTCCCTACTATGTTTACTTTATCTAATGTCTGCATTTACATATTGGGTGTTAAAATTCATCCATGAATCAACACCACAAAAATAATGTTAATTATAATCAGTGAAGAAGTTCACATAAATAAGGGACCAATTTGTGTGTTTGGGGGCAGGGTGCTTTGATTTTTTTAATATATATATATATATATATATATATATATATATATATATATATATCAATGGCTTTCAAACAGCTTTGAACAAATAATCCTGCTGTTTTGTGGGTAAATATATAACTGCCAGTCTGTTATTGAAACAAAAAAATGTGTTTGTATGAATAAAATCGTATATCCATATTGTCAGTTGACAAATGATTCAGAAAAGAAAAAATATGTCATTTAAAAGGAAAAACCCAGTCCCTCCCACCCCCAGGCACTAAAAGCAGCAAGCACCATAACAACAACCAGGTTGTGCACTTCTGATACAAATTAAAATGCAAGCATACCGACATGTACCCAAAAGTATTTAAACATACCACAAAGTCTCTACTGGTTTGGGGGGCGTGGTTGGTTAAAAGGGCAGTTTGTGTCACTATGCACATTTTGTAAATGTTTTATTCTGATCGCGTGTTTTGACCACAGTATTGATTGATCATAGCTGTACATTTAAACCATACCTAATCAGAAACAAAATTCATGCTTTAAATAGTTTCTTTTCTCTATCGTTAACTTGTATTTTGTGTGCTGTAGAGAAAAAGGACACTCAAGATAGGACGTAAATCAACTGACGTTTAAGAGAATGGACATATCGAGTAAGTTTTCGTCATTATAATATATACAGTGGTAATTCTATAATATAAAATATTCTTAAGCAGAAGGAAACAATCTCTATAAAATACATTACATCCATTACAGCCGCAATCAATATAATATATTATCTCGCAAAAGGAATCTACATAATATATTATATGCAGTATAGTCGCGATCTGCCTAGCTTAGCCTCGTTTTCGCGATACATTAATATTCATGAGGATCTCATTAAGAATGGTATATATAGGAAACAATTTGACCTTCTGTCCCCGTTCTGCCCGTAGATAAGATCATATAAGAACTGAAAATAATTTTTGTCCCCATTTTGCCCGTAGGAAAGATCATATAAGAACTGAAAATGACATTTTGTCCCCATTCTGCCCATACATAAGATTATATAAGAATTGAAAATGACCTTTTGTCCGCAATTTGCCCGTAGATAAGATCACAAAGGAATTGAAAATGACCTTTTTCACCATTCTGACTGTGTATAATATTTTGAATCTAAACTGATACGTATATGCTGCAAACAAATAATATTACATTGTTTCTTTCTAATAAAGTGGACCACGTCTTGCCTATTTTCTTGTATCTCTGAAATTCTGACAATTTAGCAAGAAAATTGTTATAGTATTATCCATTATGAAATATTTCTATTCAATGGATCCAACTTTTTAAGCTCACAATCTGAAGCATTGGCCTGTACCTTGCGAATTTTAATAAATTAAACAAAAATAGAAATTTAAAGGCCAGTTGCACATTAAACCAGTTTGCTTCCAATGTGTACAAACGAGAAAAACACAAACGTAATAAAATGCAAGAATTTGGTCATAGATCACCTCATTCTAATATAACTAAAAGATTATATAGCAAATAACAAAATCGCCCCCTCCCCCAATATAAAAGCTAACCTTTGGGAGATCGTTTTAGTCTAGAAAAAAATTACACAAGCATGACAAAACACGGTACAACATACGCATGTAACTAATGTCTGAAATTTAATGAAACCTCATACAGAACAGTTTATATTTAGCATGAAGTGGTCTATATTTATAACAAGGTCTACATTTATCTACACTTCAGCTGTCAAAATTCTATCCATGGAAAAGACTTGTTTTTCTTTTGTGATTGTCACGTTGTGTGAGAAATTTGCTAACAATTCTTGCCTCATGTTTACAAATGTCTTGTGATAGAATTCGTATTTCAAAGTACTTTGGGTAATGTCAATACTTGTTATATAATATTGCGACTTTAGACCGACTCTGTAACAAAGAAACTGCCTGTCCGTGACTTAGCCATTGCATCACAATCACGTTCGCGGTTAATCCAAAAAGAACCTTGCCGCGGTGGTGAGAAACTCCGTTTGTTTTGCAATCAGCCAGTGATGTCACCGGTCAGCTTAGGCTTAGAGACTAGAAAACCGGACATTATAGCATGTCAGTGCTACTACCCTAGGCAGTTTCCAAAGAGACTACCGGTATCCAATCAGAACTAAGATAGTCAAATTTTGGACGGATTTCTCACGCAGATAGACATTATCCTGTTACATTCATTTTGGAAGAATCAGTACAGTTTTGATGTGACTAAAGAAACATCGCGGACGGTACTCCGAGAGCAAATTGTGCACTCGTAAAAAAGAGTTTTTAAAGGGAGTTCTAGGAAATTCGGACGAGATTTGGAACAAAGGCTTCTGAGGTAGGATATCTTCTCCCGAATCTGTCTCACTTTCCTAACTAGGTGTCGTAAGATTTTTGCGTTATTACGTGCATTTAATTTAGTAGAAATTTAATCTTTTATGTATAGCTGAATTATTAACATGTCGTAAGGTAGCGAATTATTAATATTCAAGATTAACGTATGTTGGTTGTTAGGATAGAATCGAAGTGGATGGTGTAATCTGTTACGATGTCGCATCGCGGTGCATAACTGAATTTGATAGTGAGTATTGTTAGAACTTGTACTTGTTTGTATTTGAATATATAGTTGTGGATTATGCAGAATTAATTATTGTTGGCCTTGGGCACGTATAATTAGGCATTATTTATATTTGTATGTGTCTTTTATAACATTTAACGTAGAAAATGTGTAGAAATATTGTTGATGTTGATAGTTTACTACATCGAGAATTAGGGATATGTGTGTACGTATCAGAAGTCGTGATCTTATTGTTGTTGTAATTGTCATTATTATAGAACAAGCGTATATGGAATATTTAGATATAAGTGTGTGAGTTGACCTAATGGTTTAATTGCCATTACGCTGATGAAAAGTTTGTGAGAGTGTGTTAATTTTCGTGTGATTGAGCAAGGAGACAAAATTGTACGTCCCTTCTAATCCACTAGAAGCTTTCCGGGTGGGATACCGCGCCACCAGAAGATTAGAGAGAGAAGACGTGGAGAGCACGTGGAAATAGGCAGTTGTGCGAACGCGAAGGTACAGTGCCTGGAGAATAGGCAGTTGAGTAAAGGCGCAAGACTGGAGAACGAAAACAAGGGTATCGAAGTTGCAGATGAGTAACATAGAACGGACACTAAATTGCTTTGTGTGGTTGAGGGAGAACCAGCCGTACTTAACCGTCCTGGGGACGGGAAGGTCGGAAGTGGATCTACGGGTAAGGATTCCACCCACTGACCCAGACGGGCTTCAACTACGAAAAAGGGCTTTGCATGACGGCGAGAGTCGCCGACGTGCTACAACTGCAAGCGCTGATGGGATTTTGCCAGGGACTGTCCTAAGGGAAGGCAGACCCAGGAGAATGCTCTTGTCAGGGAGAAACGTGGCACCGAGATCTGTAAACCAGTAAACCTTTCATCCGCCACCATCAACGGGAAAGATGCACTATCTTGTACGACACTTGGTGTAGTTATCCCGCCCTTGTCGACAAGAAGTACGTGAGCCAGAGGACTATACAGGGGAGGTAATTGAGGTCCAGTACACCAACAGCACGCGTGACTCGTTACAGTTTGCCATCATTGACCTCGATTCGCCGTACGTGAAAGGGAAAATCGAAGCCGCTTGCTTATCTGGATTGTCACATGACGTCATACTGGGATGTCGTTATGTGTTACCGCAACCTAACCCTGCAACTTGTACACCTGTACCAGTGAGTGCTGTGGACACGAAGTCCAAGAGTCGTCAGGCGAAGGTGATGCCGGTGGAAGTTACTTCGTCCCCGGGTGATAACGCGCTTCCAGCCGAGTTGAAGGGACTGCAGCAAGAGGACACAACTCTGACGCAGTTGCATAAACACGCTGCAGAAAGAACAGACAAAAGAACACCAAATGGCGAGGTGAGGTTTATGTACAAGAAGGGGATCTTGTACCGCCACGCCAGGAAGAGACACAAGCACATCAGGAAAGTCGTCGTGCCGAAAGCGAACTGAGGTCTTAATTCAATTCTTTTAAAGACTTTCCTTAGTACTGCAATGCAATAACGTGAATGGTTAGAGACTTTATACTGATTCAATTATTTTTCAAAGCATTGTGTATTCGTTTATATTATATAATACTAAGCATCAAAAGATATTGTGTAATGGATTGTCTAAACTTTAATAAGAAGTTGTATATATTTGTAATCGTAGTATTGACTATTGTAAACTGATTTCGCTACCAACTTCATTTTAAAAGGTGTTTAATTTAGAAATAAAATGCCTTTAAAGATACAGAACATGATATTTGGGTATTTAAGGTCCAACATTCAACAACTAGGTTTACAACACACAACTCTGGTATTAGTTTGAAATATTTAATTCTTCCGCATTTTGGCTCTCGTTACCGCATTTGAGATTTAACTATATTTAACTATTCACATTATATCCTAAATGACGGATATAATGTATCACTTTATGTGTGCAATGTTTCTATATCGAGTATTGTGTGATTTTAATAAAATAGATTGTGTACACATTTTATAGAGTTTTCCTTTCCTTTACATTTCGAAATCCAGCACCTCTCCGCAAGCCAGCGATGTAACCATCCACGCATCGCAAGGAATGACACCTCCGTAAAAGAGAACAGAAACTCTCTCTCTCTCTCTCTCTCTCTCTCTCTCTCTCTCTCTCTCTGTTTGCTTGCATACGTGCTAGTTTGTGCAGAATAATTTGAGAGCCCGCCTAATGGAATTCCTTAAAACTTTGTAAGATATTTTAGGGTCAATCAAGAAGCAAATTTTTAGATTTTGGAACCTGTTAGTCAAAATTTACTGGGTATTGTCAAGATGAAAAATAATAATAATATGCATTCGATTAGTATTAAGAATGTGACGATACGGTAATACGTATCAGTAATATCGATACATCCGTGTCCATAAAATATATTGCATCGCCACCCCCATATCGCGATATGCATTGGTACAACTTGAGAACTTTAGATAATTATGTCATCTTATGAATTCACTGGGACTTGAAATAGGACAAAACCAAGATTTTTTAGCTGGTCGATCCTGTATCATCCTGCGTCAATTTTCTTTGAAATTATATCATATTAGGCATGGTTTGATAATGAAATGCATTTTGCATTTATTCAAATGTAAGAAAAGCAAGTAATACTATGATGTTACCGAATCGTTGAGACTAATAGAATCTATGTTGGTATTTGGACCGAGACACGGTTATCCCAGTCAAGTGGTTATATTAGTTGTCTCCCAACGAGGCTATACCCAATGGAGAGAGAAATAATGTAACCCCACGACTGGGATTTCCTTGTCTTGGTGCAAACACCAACATAGTTTATTGTTCTCACCCGTTTTCTTTCCAACAAAATTAAAATAACCCTGCACCCTTGCAATTTAGTTAGCAGATTCAAAACACAGTATTCATCAGGTACTATTACTGATTCTCACTCTATATAAAGGTCATCAGGTTATGTATTCTTTTATGAAAATACGAAAATTATCTAAGTAGAATCTAGATATATAGTCCGCTCTTAGAAAAAATAAATCAACAAAAAAGTTATAATTGTTGTGTTGAAAGTATTGCGCAAAGAGCATCACGAGCCACGTGCTATTGTTTTTCCAAATACATGTACTGTGCATTAAGACTACGCATGAGAAATAGAAACTTAAAATAATTTGATATTATTACTGTATTATCATATTTAATCGATGGATGTCATATGAAATTTACAATAAATAATTAATATATTTTAAACGGTTAAGTTTTAACTTTCATCAGTTCTAATTTGGAAACGTTCTATTGTTGGAAACGGTACGATACTCTGCAGTACAATATACTTACTGGGTACAGTTCGAACGAAGTGTGTAGTAAGATGATGAAATTTCAAATTCATGACTTTCTTGGAAATTTATATTTTCTCTCCTGGAAATATGTCAAGTGTTGCTATCACTAGTGCAATGATACGCTACATGGAAATCTTTTTGTGGAATAGCATGTGGACTGATGTGGGCCCACTCTGGTTGGTAAGTACAGGAGTTTACATTTGCATTCGCATTATTATATTTGATTCAACTGGGGCGGATTGTGGGTGTTCGACAAAGTTAGAAGAAACCAGTTCGACATAACACATTTCTGGTGTTTGCCGGTTTGCAATAGCACTTGAGAGATTGGTTTTGTGTGGCCAGTAATGTGTATTACCTTTGTGTCTGGAGTTCTGTCAGAAATTCGACGTGTACGTGTGTGTGTGTGTGTGTGTGTGTGTGTGTGTGTGTGTGTGTGTCAAAATGTTTTGTACGGTGTTATCAAAGTTGGAAAGACTTTAAGTTGCTTTATGAGTGAATTTCTTTTTGTTATATATCTGTTGTTGTTGTTGTTCATGGACTTCATAACTCTGTCAGACACAGCAAAAGACAATAAGGGTTTCTTTTTAAAAGTATTTCCTAATACGCGGACACCATGACAGAGACGGCAGGTCTGAGATAACCAGACTGAGATAGGGAAAAGTAAAGTTAGCAAAAAAAGTAGATTTCTCTGGGTGAGAAAAAGTGAAGATTACCACATGCTGCATACCTGAAAGTAAACTCGCAATATTTATCGAGATATATAACGCATTGTGACCTGCGTATCAAATTACATATAGTATCCCGAAATCATTGTCGACATACACCCTTAATGGCTAGGACGATAGGGCTGCCATGCTATACAAATAGCTAATTCGCTACTGTGACATAAATGATTCATTTGAGTACTCGCACTTTGGCAAACAGACGGAGTATACAGGTACAGATGATCGTTCAGTCCCTTCAGGACAAAGTAGTATATATTTTCCTATCATCAAAACTGCTTATGAAATCAGATATTTACGAGCTGTTGTTAATTTCACACTCACTCGAATTGTACTTGCCTCGTTTTGATTCTTCTGGACTTTCATCTCCTTAATATACGCACTCACGAAATCTTCCACTTTACTTTCATCATATTCTTCCATGTGCTTATCTAAGATTTCATTTATGTATTCTTCAACCAAGTCAACATTTTGTAGAGTCTTCTTCATTTTGAAATGATCACCAGGTAGATGTCTGAGGAAAGGAAAAAAGTTCATAGCAGAGCTACTTCCAAGATTTCGCATGTTCTCGTTCATAGCTGCCAACATTTTCACAAACCGGGGATCACCATGGTTGAAATGTCCGCCAAATTCTAGGGCAGCAATGACGTTGAATGTGCTGGTATGGACAATCGCAGAAAGATCAAAGGGTTGTTGGTTTTGTTTATCAACTGAGGACAATAATGCTGAGACTTCTTTGTGTACCCTTTCCTCCAAAACTGACTTCCCCATGCCAAACTTTCTTAAGGTGATGATAGCAAATTTTCTATGTTCCTTCCAGAGGTCACCTGATGAAAACACGATACCTGCAAGGGGAAAAAGATCATGCTCAGTTCAAGATTGTCTTACAGGAAAATAATTTACTTTGCAACAACTAAACATGCTCACGAGATGCAATCCACGTAGGTGTTATGTAATAGAGATGGAAAGAAAAATGGCTGTTATTTAACATACATACAAACATACATACATACATATATATACATACATACATGCTTCTACATATAGATAGACATAGGAGATGGTGGATCTTAACGAAGCTGGAACTAAATGTTATCAAGATGGAGGTAGAAAACGAGATCTGCAGGAAATATCAATTAAAGTTAATAAATGGTTTGATTTACGAAGTGTTTCAAAGTCCTTATGATGTATTGGTATATCAGTCTGGTAATGAGCAAAAACAAAGTTCCAAAGGTAATTGAACAAAACATCCTAAAGTTCTTGCATGTGTTCTACGTAAGGTCAGTTAATACTGTAAAACAATGTACGAGTGTAGACAAAGCTTGTGAAAGGTAGCTCAGCAGGTAGAGCGTCTGATTGATAATCCAAGGTTTCCGGGTTCCATCCTCTGTCCGGCCAGCCTAGGTCGGCTGCCTCGTTGGAATGGCTTTTAGCTCCCTCTTACTCGTCGTGATATATCCAATAATGTGTTAAAAGCACCGTTAAAAGCAACTATTAAAAAATCAATTTGTGAAAGGTTTTTACCTTAGATAATGATTTTCTAGTCGCATCCATTTTTTCTTATTCTCCTTACGGCT
Organism: Megalonaias nervosa; assembly: GCA_016617855.1. Classification (NCBI taxonomy): domain Eukaryota; kingdom Metazoa; phylum Mollusca; class Bivalvia; order Unionida; family Unionidae; genus Megalonaias; species Megalonaias nervosa. The sequence goes on along the minus strand of JAECUM010002660.1, from coordinate 115,162 downwards.
CATGCTTTTTCAGACTATATCGCTGCCCGAAGTCTTTTCTAACCGTAGGTTCATATAAACTTTCGTACATAGTCTTTTTGCATTAATGTTCGAGTACGTTGACTGGATCCTATCTTTCTTCTATTACTGCAGACTGAAGTCTAATAAAAACAACGAGGTATAAACAATCAGATTGTGTAATGTGGTTCAGGGCGCATGATTCTGACGTTATTGGTATAGTGTGACCTCTACCGCGTGCTGCCTTGTAATGTCGTCAGCCCTGTGCTCGTCTCTTCAAGTAAAGAACTCCTGACATTTGCTCCTTGTGTATTGGGTAAAATCTTTACGTTTTTCACTAAGCAAACTGTAGAAAAAAGATCGCAGAAAATCCAATATGATTTGAGAGCGAAGCAGTTATCAAAACGTACAGTTTTCTCCACGTGAGAGTTTATCACCATCGCTGTGGTAGTGGCATTTTCTTTCCAATGGGATGTAATCCACTTTGAGCAGTATGGTCTTTTCTATAGAGTTTCTCAGAGTAATATTATATGATCTATTATCAGTCAGTAACAGACATGCATTTATAATTTCATATTCTGCAGATATCCTTACTCTGTATCACACATCAATAACATCAACTATTTAAAAAAAACAGTTACTATTTAAAAGTGATATAAAGAAGTAATGTTCTTGCAAATGGACGCTCAATAAATAAACTGAACAAGAGTCCCTTGAAGGGACTGATGCTTTAATGGGGGAAAATAATTTCCAGGAATTCAACATAGGACTATTTCTTCTTTTTAACTGTCGAGTGTTGAAACCGTCTCTGACATTTTTGAGCGATAACAAAATTTTCAAATTAGTTGATGTGGTACAAATATTGGACGTCAGCCTGGCACCATTTTGATTTATGACAAAGAAGACATCATTATGAGTCTTTTAATCGTGTCATCGTTATTATTTAATACATGGGGAAAAGTAATAACAAGATTTTTTTAAAAAGTCGTTGTGCCAGCCAGTTTGGATGTACGACTGGCACCATTTCACGTAGGACCAACTGGGTGTCTTACAAAGTCTATTTGTGAAAACCCCATATATATTCATTCATTTGGAAAATGAGTAGAGATAATATTTTCAGGAGACGACTTTCCATTCAGGTGGAGTAGCAATAACAAGATTTTCAAGATGACTGTGGTGGCCATATTGAACGTCAGATAGGCACTATTCATATTTGGTTCCGCTCTACAGTTTCGTACCTTGCATAGGGTTTGGTATTTAGAAAACGATTTTCCCGTGTTTTCCTAACTAGTTATCTGTTTACTTAAAATAGACCTTGTATATATTAGGTGTTGTTAAAACAACTTTTAATACCCTTGCTTTTGGTGTATGACTGATGTGTGTAATTAGGGTTAAAGAGTTTACAGCTTGACTTTACTTCCAAAGGCTCCTAGGTCAGCTTGCTCATTTTCACTTTCTGGATTTCCATAGGTAAATTTAAAAAAAAAACGAGCGGATAACTTTTTACTTTTTATTTTATAATTCATTCAAAATGTATTTTCCCTATTCTAATAACTGATAAAGTTAGTGTACTTTGGACTATTTGAGGCTCATTTCTTAGCACATGGAAGCAGCATTTTATCAGCTTTCTGCCTTATCAAATGCATATCTTTCATAATTATCACACGTAAAGAAATCTGAGTCACAGTACAAAACAATTAGCATAAAAGTATGTCAGTATTCTCTCCATCATACGTGTTGCCAATGCAAACTACGCTTTATACCGATCTCTGTCTCCGACGTACATAATAACTCTAGAGCACTACCATAATAACAGCAACTGGACATCTGGCTAAAACACTACGTCCATATGACATTCTCTTAAAGTAGAATTATGATAGCAAGATTTTAAAATGGCTGCCATGGTGGCTATAATGGAAACAGTATCCACACCATTGTTATTTAGGACCAACTTGACATCAAAAGAAGTCTTTCAGTGAAACACCCATGTTGATATGACCATCCATGCAGGAGAAATGGCAATGGCAAGTTTTTCTAGATGGCTACCGTGGGACTATATTGTAAGTCAGATCGGCATCATTTTCATTTAGAACCGACTCGACATAAAAATCCTTTAGCAAAGACCCCGTGTTCATATGACCATCCATTCAGGACAAATAGTGATCACAAGATTTTCACAACAGTCATCATGGCGGCCACATTGGATGTCAGACTAGCACCATTTTAATTTAGGACCAATTCAGCTATGGATGAATGTGTCTGTAACGTTTCAAGTTGTTTAGAAGTAGCGATAAAAATCATCTTGTGCTGTCTAACAGACGAACGGACGACAGACAGAAGACCATCCCATGAGCTCTTCTGGTTTATTAAAGGCAGAGCTAAAAACACAATTGATGGTAGGCAGGGGGTGGGGTGGGGGGCGATTTATATGGGCTCTTCAGTCTAAACTAGGAAGAATAAGTCTACGTTTTCATGCATCGATGAATGCATTCCCTTTATTATTATTATTATTATTATTATTATTATTATTTTTATTATTATTATTATTGTGTGTGTGTGTGTGTGTGTGTGTGTGAGAGAGAGAGAGAGAGAGAGAGAGAGAGAGTGGACCTTGCCTTTGTTTTGGGATATCATATCTGTGATGAACATACCTGGTCGGTGTGAAAACTCTTCACCCCGCTTGACAAAGGCCTCTTTGAAGGCCTCATACCCGCATATAACAACACTTAGTCGTGTCCCCAAGTACAAGCGATACACGTTTCCAGACTGTTTCGGCAACCGTCGGAGAGGTTTCCTTATATCCTCTTCTGCAAACTCCATGGCGTTTGCGATGAGTGGAATCCAAACCCTTGGTTCTGGTGGTAGCTTTCCCCGACCCTGACCTCTATGTAGACATAGTAACAACAGTAATATGGCTAGAATGGTCAGGATAAGCTGTAGGTAGCCATCGTCGAACACCAAGGGGACCATGTCAGTTCAAATTAGATCGGATGGTAAGGCCTGTATATGTATATACAGTGTATTAGATCTAAGTACAATCCCCAAGTGTATTGCCTCAGCAAACCCGGTCATATAGTGAGCAAATGATCTAACACAAGCGTGAATATATGTGTCACGGCTAACGTAACACTTTAACAAGTCGGTCGAAATGATGATAGATACAAACAACATACATGCACATATTACTAAAAGCAAAGACTGAGAGTCACTATGATAATGATAATAAACTTTCTTTCACGAGGTTAACACATTTGGTCATGACTGACCCATCTGCCATGTGTTCCTCAATTTTAGCAATTGGTTATGTTTATAAAAAATACAAAATCATACACTTAATAAGGTATCGTCGCACATTCAATTCATACATATCTAACACGAATGAATATCTCTACACTGGGAAACACATACTCATATTAACAATATTCTCTACACAGGTACATACATTTCAGCACAAGTCGTACGTATTACATATATTGAATAAGATCTGGACATGTTATACATGGATATGATGATAAAGTTTTCTATTCAGAGGCTTTAATATGTCATTCTCTGGCCAAGAAAGAATTTCTTTAATGATATTTTAAAAGAATCCAGGGAATTTGAATTACGCATCCTCAGGGGTAAGGAATTCTTTGCAGCAGGTGCTGATACAGTGAATGAGCTTTTGTAATTGTTAGTTTTCGACCACGGAATATGGAGATCGTTTTTAGTCGTCGATCGGAGATTACGCTCAGTATTTGATGATCTTAGTTCAGTTAGGTTACAGATATAATCTGGAGAAAGATCGTTTAAAGACTTGTATGTCATAATTCCTTTAAAATAATGAATACGTTTTTGTATGGGCAGCCATTGCAGACGTGAAAACATAACCTTGGAGCGAGTCATAATAGGAAGTTTTAATATTATTCGGGCTCTCATTTTCTGGAGTTTATCAATTCTGGACAGATTCCAACTTGATGTGTTTCCCCATATGGTACAGCCGTAGTCTATCAGTGTTAGTATATATCCCGAAAAATAAAGTTCAAGTGAGTGGGGAGGCAGACATTTCGACAGCAATTTTAACAGAGTTCTTCTTTTGACTACCATTGCACATAGGTGATCGTTATGTGCATTCCAGCTCAGATGTTGATCAGTGTAGTGTTAAGTATATGTAATTTAATTGTTTGTATGTTAGTTTTAAATTCTCTTTTATTTTATTTTTATTTCATTATGTTATTGTAATAACTTTATTCATTGGATTTGATTTTTTTTTTTTTTTTTTTGGAAAATTCAATTTTCTGTTTTGACTTGGTAAACACGCAGTCTATTGCTCAGTTATATTTTTAGCTAACCTAGTTCTTGACCTTGGTTCCGATTTTGTAAACAGTGAGTGAAAATGATTGGTCATTACTAAGGCCATGTTCAGCCCACGTGTTAGTCTGTTGTAAACAGTTTTATTTTTAAATTTATTTCCAGTGTGGGAATCTGATTCTTAGATAGAACTATTCTAGCCTACGTGCAAATTGGCATATTTTTTTTTACTGCGCTATTCAAGTTAAGTGACCACGTGAGCCATCATGTGATCTAAAATCGCGGGTTAAAACAGACATTTTCCAGTGGATTTGATCAGTCATAAATATATTCCTTCGGGTTCAATGTGTTTGTCTTGTTGTTGCCATTTGAGTTGATTTTTTTATTTAAAATAATTTATTCACCATGGAAAATACTCTTCTTCAACAAAATTCTTGGACAAAGACAGTCACTAAATTATTCGGAATTCAAAAGCCGGAATTATATTCTTGGTGATTCAACAAGGAACTGTTGACACATCAACACAAACTGGTTATAAAGGACGTCATCGCTTTCCATATTGAAACTTCATCGAGATTCGAACTTGGATTCAATTAGAACTTTTAGTGATAGGACTTATATTTTTGAATTCTAGGATTAATTTTTTGATTATATTCACAAACCGCAAGTCCTATTTCATATTTTTACCTTGTTTTCTAGGGAAATAAATTATTTTGTTAAATTTACAAAGCTTGTTGACTTCACTCTTTTCTTTTGTTACTTATGTACGAGCCTACACGTAACAGTAGATACACAGAAGTTTTTGATATTTGACTATAGACACGTCTAAGCTATTTTGAGTTAGAAATAAATCCATGTTAGTAGATAGGCGCTACCTTGTTCCAATTGTCATACATTTCGTTTTAGAGATATTTATATGCATTTTGATTTGTTGACATCAAACTGATATATCGTTGAGGTCAATTTGAAGTTTCTTAATGGAGTCTAGAGATTTACCAGATGAATGAGTGTAGAGTCGTCACCAAAAGATCTGTGTTAGAGCGCGCTGGATACAAGGCTAAGTCATTGATAAATGGTAGGAAAAGAAGAGACCCTAATATGGTTCCTTGATGAATGGCATTTAAGATATGATTTGGTTCGGAAGTATATTTACCCGCGCAAACAACCTGGTTTCTTTTAGTGAGATACGACGTGAACCAGGCAACTGAGTTTGAAGAAAACTTGTAGGCTGAAAGTTTTTTAATGAGCACATTTGCCTTATAAATTGCGAATACTTTTTGCAAATTTCAATGACTCCAGAAATTTACAGAAAGTGATACTACAGTTAATTATTTCTTTCAACGATTCTGAGACTGATAAAGCCGACATTTTCGGAGTTTTGGGGTGGATTCCATCTAGACCTACTGATTTGTCTGTGTCAATTTTATTGAGAATAACAATAGTGTTATTTATTGATAGTAAAGGAATGTTGAAACTAACATAATCGGGTATCCTTTCATTCACGAATTTCGTAACCTTGTCTATATAAGGGTTTGTAAAATTACACCTTGGTTTGGGAATGTTAGGAAAAACGAGGTCCGATTGGTTTGTAATATCGAGCTCATCAGTATAACTAGTGCAGTCAACTATAATTTCACATGGAGTTAGAGGTACAGGTTTCGTTGAAGTTAGATCTCGGAAGTAATTCCAGATGGGTCTGTTATCAGAGTTTGAGGCGATGGCTTCTTTGAAAAAAGGAACTCTTGCTTTTTACAATGAGTGATTTGACTTTGTTCCGCCACTAACGATAGTTTGTAAAGTCTTAAATTTATGATAATAGTTTAGTGTACGTTTTCATATGCATACTATTCTGGTTGTTTTGATCGTATAATTCTTTTGATGTTTGTGATGGCGTGTTTATTTTGGATAGCAAGAAAACAGTGGTTCCAGATAGGCAAGTGATAATCTGGGTCATTTTTTAAAAGTTAATGAGTTAATGTTTTATGATAGTTCGGTGAGAAATTCATTTTCAGCAAAGTTTTTAAAGCATCTGTATTGCATATAGGAACGTAAATTGTTTTTCTTTGTGCTCTGTTGCTTACGAGTTGCATATATGGGATAGTGATCACTAATAGGGAAACATGACACGTTTATGTCGTAGAGATTGTCAGGATGGGTAGTGAAGGTGTGGACAGGGTAGAAGTACAGGCTATTACTCTTGTTGGAGCATTTATTACCTGTGTAAGGTGTGTAGTTTTATCATATGTAGCCATTTAGTGTTATTATCAAGGAGGAAATCGTATTAAAGTGTCCCATGATAATTACTTCATTGTTGGAAGATCAAGCAACCTCTAGCTCATATTTAGATAGGTCATTCCATGATGAGAGGGAATTTGGAGGTCGGTAAGCTGAGCAGACATAAATAGATTGACTATTGAGGAAACTTAGCTCGATCCTTATTGATTCTAGAGTAAATATTTCTAAATCTGTTCCTCTCTTGCATTGTTACGTTATTTAAACGTACATGATTATTCCTCCTCCTATGCCTTGCGGTCGATCACGTCTTTCCAAAGAAAAGTTGCCAACAGAGATTGCACAGTCGGGTACATTACAATCTAGAAACGTTTCGCATATTCCAGTTACTGCAAGGTTGGATTCAGTTTGTATCGTAGGTCTTAGACCGTCGATTTTGGGTAACATGTGTCTTATAGTGAGGTTGATAAGTTGCAAAACTTTCTTTTTTAGGCCAAAAGATGTCCAGTTTATATTTTATCCAGTCGTTGTAGGAATGAAGACAGATTTATTAGCTATTTCCGAGTTTATGGAAGAGACATTATAACCTTGGCATGTACAATTAGAATTATTATTTGGACAGAGAGACATTCGGAACAAATATCTCCAAGAATATGATAGCCTACTTATTTTTGACTGAGGTTTATGTATTATCATCAATGTACCCTTGTGGACGTTGTTAATTGTTATAATTATAGTTAGGTAGGTCACGTCTGTCATGTACGTACTGTTGTTTGATCGAAATGTCCCTTTTCCAGGGACTTGTATTACGATCGAGTCTGCTCGATAACCATGCCAAGTACTATGTGTATTTTGTTTCTGTTCATACCCATTACGGGTTTGCATTGCAAGTCTTGGCTTGTATGTTGCCTGTGTTGGTATTGAGCAGTTGAGCAGTGCTTACTCGCGTTGGTAGGTGTTGTTTTTAGTACAGGAGTAACACTATGTATATTTTTCAAATGGTTTGCTGTGCCCGCGTCTTGCAGGTGGATCAGGTCAGAGCGAAAGAAAGTATATGGTAGCTGACCCGACGCTAGCAAAAAGCTGTCGTGGTTCGATAGATATGGTAGGTTGAATGTTCTGCCAATATTTATCAATCTGTCATCATAATGCGTCATGTCCACGTCACGTCTTGGAATAATTATAGGTTACTGCATTGTATGGGAAAGTATGAACATGTATATGGTGGTTTCATATTTCAGTACGAATTCTGATGTAATGCTCAATCTATGGAATTCAAGTTAAGATCCGTGGGTTCATTCAGACTCTAATAGAAACCTTAGCAACAGTGAGGAAAGTTACAGCAATATTTATAAAAATAACTACTGTTACTAAATATAAAAAACTAATGTTGCAAATGACGCACTAGCAAATTATGCCAACGACTAATATCAGAATTTGAAAGCTTGTAAGTTATATTTGAAGAAACAAAATATGATACAGCATAAACATACCTGTGTGAGAATTACTACAGTCCAGAAATATTCTCCTTCTGAAATGAATTGTATGCAAAATGAATAGTAAACAATACATACTATACCTATATTTTATTTAGACCATATATAAATATACATACTGATGGTCCAAAGGATTATAAGACTGACTACAGAAAACTGTGTATTGACTGAGGGAGTGAACTCTTCATGTCCCTTCCCAGTTTGTCTGCTGCTAAAGGTAGTTCTGCAATAGATTGACAGTTTGCAGCTATTCACAATCACTTTGTAAATAGTTCATTTGTAACCTTTTCGAGCTTCTATTTTCATTCATATTGATTAAATAAATAAAAGAAATGTTTAGGATTTTAAACATTAAAGTTATTAAAATCGAGAAAGTTCAGCACTACAAACATTGCATTGCTGACGTCCCAAGCAGTGAAGGAGCGGCCATTTGATCAAGGCGAGTATATCAAAATAAGTGGGGGAATATTCTAAGCAAAATGACGAACCAACAGGAGGTAATTCAAGCATTTAAAGTTATTTGCAGTTGATCTAAAGCATTGTTCCCTTCTACTTACCATTGCTGCTAGCCATAACATTCTCTCTCTCTCTCTCTCTCTCTCTCTCTCTCTCTCTCTCTCTCTCTCTCTCTCTCTCTCTCTCTCTCTCTCTCTCTCTCTCTCTCTCTCTCTCTGGATCTATCATGTAACACACTTATGTACCAACAGAGATATTGGGCAATAAAACATTCTTATAGTACGCCGCCTGCACACCCACCCCATCTTTGTTGGTTTGTCAGCCGGCATGTTAGTTTTGCTCAATGAAGGTAAAACTGGTTGACAAACCAAGAGAGAGAGAGAGAGAGAGAGAGAGAGAGAGATGTATGGACTGAGGCAAAACTAACATACTCACTGAGCAACCAACACAGACGTTGAGAGAGAGGTAGGGGAGAAATATTTTAATATTACCAAATTAACTCATTAAAACCATAGTATTGGTTTCAAAACATAACATAAGGAATAAATACATAGCATTATCATAGTAATGAGATTTTGAATGCTATATGACGTCAAGTTGTCAGCATCAGAATATCCGTATTAAGACGAAACGCTAAAAAAGAGCACGATCCGGATTTTCTTACAAAAAGACAGGATCCGGCATTTAAGATTGGATTACTTTGATAGCGATATTTTTTGCATATTTTTTGCTATATATGCTATGTATATTTTCATTTGTATTGTGTGATTGACCTTCGTCCATAAATGAGGGTAGGAGTTTGGTCCGACTTGACTAAAGTCATTTTTTTAAACATGTTCACTTGGATCTGAGTTCAGGACAATTGTTTTCCCCTTGCAAATTCCTGGTCTACCTGATATTTGTCATATTCTTTGTTAAACTTTAAGTAAAAGACCTGACCTTGATTTCTACTTTGAATGTTCTAGAAAAGAAATTTTGACCTTCGTCCTGGTCCTCTTATTGTGCCTTATGGGTTTATATTAAGGTTGTTTGCATCAGAATTATTAATTCTTATTTTGGCATCTCTCAAGTGGTATAAGTCTTCTTGTCGTGTTCAGTTATAATTTGAGACGATTTATTTATCTAAATTATTCATTGGAATTACAAAGTGTTCATTGACTTTATGACGAAATCACTATTTTGGAATTATTGTGAATTCATTCAGTTACGTTCTGGATTATATCACTGTGATATAACGTGACTGTTAGTACATCAGCACATTTACGACTATTGGCACATCAGCACATTCAAGATTGAAATTTATTAGGAATGCTCTATGTTGTTGTGGAACTTTTAGGATTATTTGGGATTTAATTCATAATACGGTAGGTTCCTTTTAATTTTTACTTTGTATTCCATGAAAATAAATTATTTGTTGAATTTTGCTAAACTTTATGGTTTTCGCTTTTTCTATTACTTAATTTAAGATGATAGATTCATAACATATATCTATCAATTTTCAAATAAATGAATAAAATCGAAGACGTAAACGAAAAAGGAAGAAAATGCTTAACATTTCAATCTTCTGATACGAACTTTATCTTAAATAAAAAGAGAATTTCATTTTTTGGAACAGCTGATATATGCATATCAATTACAAAAATTAGTATGTCAAGTGAGACTATGGCATATTAGTAGTAAGGGAAAGTGTTGGTTCTGGCCCAGAGACCTCTTTCCACCCCCTCCCCACTCTCCAAACAAATACGAATTACCCTCTCGGAGACCCTAAAATCTTCACCCAAACGATTTTTTCACAACATCAAACTGTTGGTTCTGGCCCAGAGACCTCTTTTCCCACCCTCCAAACAAATCTTGGAGACCCTCCAAAAAAAATATAAATTACATCTGTGAGCCCCACCAGCCTCCCAAACGACTAACCTCTACCTCCTTCAAACCTCATCACCAATTATCAATGTTTCTACTGTTGAAATTAGAAATATTTCATCATCACGATAGTAGAGACTAAACTTTACTTTACCGCTCACACAGCGACGAGATTCAAATAAATCTTTTATTTGTGGTTTGTTAAGAGGATATTTTTTGTCGATAAAATATACTTTTGATCGATCAAGATCGATTGTAAGTTTAGTATATTTTTGTTGGCTGATCGGATTGTGAAGGTTTTTAAATTCCGCTAACAACTTCTGGCTCAATTGTTCGAGGTAATTGAAATACTCGCTGTCATCAGATCTGGTAAGAGAAAGTTTTAGCTTGTCTCGAACTGCGGTAAAACATATACCTGATGTTTCATTATTAATTTCAACTGTCAACTGTTTGCCGTCCATCATTAGATATTTGATCTTGCTATTGTAACTATTTGTGACTGTCAAATTTTCAAACATTATTTCTAAAGTTTAGATAAAATTTCATACCTTAGTCATCGAATATAATATCGAATATAGATCTATCATCAAAACAATACCCAAGTGCAAATGTATCTACTCCATTTTCGCAATAACGTTTGTCATCAAAATTACTCAATCCGCGTTTGATAATGACATCTGTTTCAAGTTAATGATGATTCGTTCGAATAGCCATTGCTCTTATAAAACTAACACCACCATCAAGCGCGTACTCTTAATCATCAAATTTCATAAACTTTTTAACAAAATCGCGAGGCAGACCTTTTGCCTTTTTCGTTATTTTATTATTATCTAGCAATACCGCGTACATTTTACTGCGTAATCCAATAAAATATTTGATGGTGCTCGAGTTCATTTCATCTTTGAACTTACCAATAACCTTTTTATTTGTGTCGTCATGAAATTTACTGTCACGAGGGTAATCGGAAAGATCAAACAGATGTCGATTATCGTATATATCCTGATAGACGTCCTCACATTCGATTTCGTACACGAGCGAATCGGTATCAGTAAACAATAATCTACTGGACGGCCATTGATTTTTAACAAAGTTGTAATGAAAATCGTACATGAGCCATTTCGATAAATCTAAAACGGAAGCTCCAACGTAAATTGGCTTATTTAGTTTTAGATTTGTTTTTCTTCTTTGTATTGCAACAAGATTTTCATTAAAAATTTTCGTGCTAACAAAATCATCGTCTGACACAAGTTTGTTTCTGCGATTGATATCATTAACTAGCTCGATATTTACGCGTTTCCTAATATTTTCCATCGTCTTACCAAAAACGGAATTGTTCATGAGCTTAAAGAAGTTTTTTTCAAAATCAGTTTTTGCTACAGCTCTTCTCGAAGTATTCGAGTTAATATAACCTTTCATCCACGGCGACTGATTAAACTTTAAAACTCTATGAACTTTCCTCAACACAAGACCAGCATCTACTGCTTGTTTTAAAACTTTGTAATGCAAAACATAATTTTTCTTATCGAGTAAATTTGGTACTAGTTTTTTGACCATAGAATTTTGTCTTGGTGATGCTGTCGCTTGTTGTTCTTGAGACAACGTACTATAATCTATTATCATCGATTCCGCACAGAAAGGATAATCGTTGTGTAAATTGTGTAGCGAAGTTGGATAATCGAGATCAACTTCAACGAAGTACGAAACATCGTCGGGTATCTTTTTTTCTGTCTCTGATAGAAATTGCTCAGCTGTAATCCAACGAAATCCACCAAAAGGCATTGGTTCTGCCATAGAATAACCGTACAAATTATTACAATCTAAATAAATTATATACTTCGAAGGAAGCTTAGGATTATACTTTTTCATATACTTATTGTTTGCTTCCGCATACTTTTTTGTTATCACGCTAATACCGCCTCGGATACCTTTTTCGATAAAATTGAACATATCAACGTCAGTCAGTAATTCTAACCTTACTTTACTAAACTTTAACAATGCGTCCCACGACAGCCCGGGAGCAGAATAATACCAACAAGGATCTAGTCCATAATTGTTATAGCTCACTTTTCGAAAACTTTCAAATACGTCCGCCAGCAATAACACGTCAGTTTTTAGATACAAATCATGATAATCTCCAAACGTCTTACAAGCAAATTCTTTCCAGATATCTTGTGCATATTTGTACTCATCATCGGTTATATTTTCATTTTTAAGTTGTGAGTAAAATTTGTCCTTGTCAGGTAGCGAAGTTTCATCAAATTTACTCCAATCATCGAGATACTCGTACGGAAATACTCCTTTTTTAGTCAGTAGATTATATTTATCTCCAAAACAGTCTCGTAGGTTATCAAACTCGCTACAACCTTTTACCAGCTCATCCAATGATGCCGCCATAAATTGTAGGCTGTCAATAAAACGCAACTTACCTAGCGTAACTGACATATACTTTTCAAAATTATTTGGAATGCATTTGATTACGTTATCGAGTTTTAAACGAGATTTTACGTCAGGATCACCAAAAGCTTCTACGATAATGTGGCTATCATATCCTCGAAAGTTGTGAAGAATAACTGGAATAAAATCTGGAGCATGAAATTTTAAATTACATTGATCATGAGCCGCTCCACGATACTGTCCGGTGAGATGGCAATGGTCATGTACTTTTTTATTATCCTCAAAAGCTTTTTCACAAATATAACAAAATTCTGCTTGCTCGTGATCAGATTCTTGTTGAGATGTCAGTTTTATCATTGGAGTTACTCTTTTCAAACGATTAAATATATGATCAACTTCGCTAATCAACTGCTTGAGAAGCCAGACAGCTGGATTTTTACCACGATATAATTTGATTGGTTTGGATAATCTCGAATCAGCACAACAAACTATCTTATACGCTACTCCGCACGGAACATGATTTTGAGTTTTTCTTGTACTCGATTGGTTAGGATTATTTTCTACGCCAAGTACAGGCTGAAGTAAGCATTCGAAATCAGCGTATATGACGAAAGGAATTTTTAGTTTGTGATTGTGATGGACAAACTGTAACACACTATTTTCTTTGGACGGCATCGTTATTCGTTGTACGTCACTACAGTACTGCAAATGCTTTTGTAATGTTTCATTGTCTGTACAACCGTGCAAGCAGCGATAACAAAAGAATATTTTATTATTTCGTTTATTATACTGTCTGCCAACTAGTCCACTAAAGTTTTTAATCCAAACGTAATGATTTTTATAAAACAGCAGGTTTATTATCGATTGTGAAGCTTTTTCTGAAATGTAACTCGGATAGACGTTTTCTTTTTCGTTTAGTCTGAAAACGTTGATCGAAACAATATTTTTCTTTTCAAACTTTGGTATTTGATTTTCTGCAACTGGAAAGTCGATGCCATTAAAATTTAATTTTGATACGTGACTAATATACTTGTGAACACGATCAGCGTGTTTTTCTGCTGGAAATAGCGCGGAAAGAATAGCCCACTGGAAACATCTGTTATCGAGGTTTTTAACGTTTACACAGCATTTTTTATTTTTTATTTTTGGTGGCAAATCAATATACGAACTACCGCGTAATACGTCATATTTTATTGTGTGAAATAAAATTTTCTCGATCATTTCAAACTTCCAACCCGAACCCAATTCGGTAAATTCTTCTATCTTTTTCCAAATTTCTTGGTGTATTTCATTAGCCAGTGACAAAAGATCAGTCCCGAGCAAAACACGTCGTGATTTTGCATTAATGTAAGGGTCTGCAATTTCCTTGTCAGTCGATCCCTCTGTCACAAGTAGCTTTGAAAATATAACGTGATATTGCACTAATATTCTTAGACCCTTATGTTTTTCAAGTTCACGTTTTACAGTTGGCTCAAGCAAATGATAGAGATTTGTTGCAGTAAAATTTACCAGTACGATTTGTTTATCAAACCGATAACTGTTGTCGAATCCTGTAAAGGCAGTCGCTATTTTTTCAGGTTCTCCCATAAGACTCTTCTTGGCTATATCTCGCAATTTCAGCATTGCTATACTATAGTGTAATATTATATGTTTAATTGATTGTTCGATCGATAACTCACTGCACGCCAGCTGAACAAACAATTAGAGATATAAAATCCTTATAGTATAATGACACAAAATCTGAGATACATTCGATTGACAGCAGAGGAGCAAGAAGCATATCATGTTCATCCGAAGTATAACTTCTACGCTGGAAATGCATTAGGTTCGGTTATTAACATAAAATCTAAAAAATCTATAGGAAAACCAACACCAGCGGGTTTTTAAGATTAGTGTAAATGGAGATAATGCTGAGAGAACTGAAATGTTTAGAAAAGATTTTATTTATACTTTGTTCTGCGATGATATTCCAAAAGGACAAAGAGTCTATAGAGTAAATGGCTCGATTACTGATGACAATATTGAAAACCTATCTTTACAAGATGAGTTTCAACGTCATAAAGTATTTGATTTATACGAAGCAAATGATAAGGGAATTATACGACATATAAGGACAAAAAAAGTTATTGGAAATTTGAATAATAGCGGATATTTACGTATAAATGTCAGAGGAACACTAACCGATCAAGTTAGTTATCTTAGTCATCGTTTTGTTTACGAGGTGTTTAACGGACCCATACCCGATGGTCTTGTGATTAATCACATCAATAACGTAAAAACTGATAATCGAATAGAAAATTTGGAAATAGTTACCCAGCAGGAAAATGTGAAAAAAGGACGAGGTGGCGGTATTAATTTTAGATATCCGGCAAAACCTGTTGTTTCGTTGAATCTCAAAACAGATGAGGAGATTAAATTTAAATCGATTTCAGCTGCGGCGAAACACTATAAGATAAATCCTGGGGTAGTAAAATTTGTTGCTGATAGAGTAACAGGATCAGCTTTTTCAAGTGAATACAATGCCAGGATTGTTTTTAGATATGATGATTAATAATATTTCGTAATTCTGTCTTAGTAAGACAGCTATGTGCAAATGCCATAATATCATCGCAATCAAATTTTAATGTTATAAAAGCATTTTCATTAAGTTTATTTTTTTCTGCTGCTGTTAGTAATATTTTATGAGAATCACCTTGCGTAACAATAATGTCAACATAATACGAACTATAACCCGACAGACATTTTCGAACTGCTTCGGCTAGTTCGTTGTAATTTAATATATTAACCTTTTGATGATATTTTACCTCGTCGGTCATATCTTATAACAATAAATTAGATAAAAGTATATTATAATATGAACTTGATGAAACGACTTGCTGAAATATATGCGGAAGATACAATCGCAGACAATGTTAAAATCACCAGCGATAAAGTCGCTGGCGATAAAGTAGCAGACAATGTTAAAATCTCTACCGATATAATAGACAAATCTGCTAGTTATAGCGAAGATGATATTTTGTACAACAACGAATCTGACGATGATGATGAAATAGTCACCGTCGCTGACAGAAAAAATTACAGCAGACCAACAACTGGAAGATATAATGTTAAGTATCACATTGCCAAAAAAATAATAAAATTTAACTTTACTGTTGCCGAACAACAGATATTTTGGCAGCTTATCAGGCCGTTTTTAAATCTAAAAATAACTGGCCAGCGAAGGAGTATAAAATACGATTTTATTTTTGCTAAGATATTTAATTTAATGCCAGTTGATAATGAAAGAAAATTACATTTAATTTCGTTATGTAAAACTATCAAATGTAAATCTGTGCTTGTGAAATACGAACAAATTTATAATAACGTTATTGGATCGACTTAGTTGGTACCCAGCTATTAAATTTATCGCTATACCCACGCCACTTAACTAAACTTTTATCGCCTTTTCTCCTAATCACTTTTTCGATAACGAAAACATCTTGCTCAGTTTTCTGAAGTTCTTGTTCATAAAAACTACCAATGATCGGTTCCCCTGCCAGATCTTTTAGCGCGTATGTTACAGGTATTGTTAAAAGTACTTTATCAACTACAAACACTTCTTCAGTCCAGTTTGGAGTAAATCCTTTTTCAAATGTTTTTTTTCGTCAAAGAAATTCTAACTCGATCACCCACTTTAAATTTATGTCTGCGATACATGTTTTCATTTGCTAATATCGGATTTTTGATTGCGTCGTTTGGCGATAGTTTAGTGGTTCGGTGTTTCGTGTTATTATATTCGTCAACAATGTTTTGTAAATTGTCAATATATTTATTGGTATTTTTAGCTGTCAAATATTTGTGTATTTTTTCGTTTAGAGTGCGATTAAATCGCTCGACGACAACGCTTTTTCCCTCATCCCTGTAACATATTTTTTAATGTTATTTTGTTCTAGAAACTGTTCAAACTTTTTATTAAAAAATTCTGCTCCGTGATCGGTCCAGATTTTATTCGGTTTTCTTTCTGTACTTGTTATTATTTGTTTTAAAGCATCAGTTATCGACGTTCCTGTCTTGTCTAAAACTGGAACACTAAAAGCATATTTTCTAAAAATATCTATGACATTAAACAAATATTTCTTATTATCATTAAATTCTGCTAGATTTGACCCATCTACTAAATCTATCGCCCAGATATCATCAACGGCATTTGCGACAACTTTACGTCGCGTGAACTTTTTTTTTTAGGTTTGTGTAGTTCGGCTGCGAGATCATCGTATAATTCCTTTCCGAGTCCTAATTTATATTTTGCTCCAATAAAACCCTGTACCAGCTTTCTATCAAAACGTTCTCGTAGATTTGTCGGTTCCATATCACGAAATTCGTCTAACATTACTTTATCACAACCAGCCTTATCTTGCTCGTTGTCCCGGTAACAGATATCGTGGCGCATCGCTATTGCATCAACTTGATTATAAGGCTCCTGTCCTGGCAGCGGATTATCATTTTCATCAAGTTGTTTATCAAGAGGATTATAAGGTCCAGTGTATTTATGGCCTGGCAATGTCCAGCCTCCTTTTGGTTTTGGTAATTTGCCAATTAATTTATGTATATCTATACCTGTTCCAATTATTTCTCTGTTGTTACAACGTTGACAGTATGTGACAATTTTATTTTGCTCGAGACATAAATCTCTGTCAGAATCGCACTTGCATATCATTCTATATTTTTAGTCATCTACTAAAATAATCTTGTCAGGAGGGCAACCAGCTCCCAGCGACTTCTTTAAAAAACATACTTTTCTTTCTACCACAAACAGCACAAATACTTTTTAGCATCATTCTATTATTTTTTGTTTTTTCCGTCGTCTCATCCTTATTTTCTGTTTTAGTTTTACATTTGAGACAATATGTTGACATTATATATTTGTAAGTTTAGATAAAATTATTAGTAAGCTTTACAAAAATTAATTGCAATCTCATCATTAGCGTGAGAATGTTGCTTATCAAACTGCAAAATAAACTTTAAAAAATTAGGATCTTTTGACATCTGTTTAATGAACATTATACAATAATATCCGCAAGCAGAAGTTCCAACAGGTTGAAGTTGATTGGACGAATAATATATTTTTTTATATTTTTTGTTTATATATTTTTTTATTGCGTCGCTTGGAGGAAGTCCAAAAGAGTCAAAATAATTGTTATTATAAACTGCTACCCAATGCGTGCCGGATTTGTCATTGAAATCTTGTATATTTATCACACATGAACCACCTGATGCAACACCTTCGGTGTCGAGTTCATCTTTAGAATAAACTCCGTGAAATCTGGGAACTGATTTTAACTTATCAAGTAAATCAAAATTACTTAGCGGGGAGGCCGTGTTCCCGGCAATGTTAGTCCTCGTCCTCCTATTCCCAGCAGATTTGGCAGTAGACTTCCCGCTAGTCCCGCTAAAAGTGGAGCGAAAGGAATAATTCCTCCTTGTTTTGTTTGATTGCGTTTCGTTGTTTTCTTTTTTTTCGTTGTTGTTTTCGTTTTTTTCGACGATTTTGGTTTTCGTTGTGGCATTATATTTATCGGTCACATAAAATTAAACTTTAGACTATTTTTTTTATACCATGACCTTCAACTGCTTTTTTCGTTGCGCCAGATATTGCGCCAGACGCTTCTGCTAGTCTTAATGTACCTATCACCGGTAAAATTTTAGGTAATAACGTGCTGGCTATCACTGATAATGCTGGACCAAAGAAACCACCTTGTTTTGACATCGCTGTTATTTGTGCGGCACTTAAATTTAAACAAAAGGTTTTTTTGCGATCGTATTTATTTGCTTGATTTTTGGTTAACATCAATTTTGTTAAAGTACCCGTTTGAGAGCCGGGATTAACTTTAATGATACTTGCCTTTGTTTTGCAACAGCAGCTGCTAATTTTTTAACTTGACCATCAGTCAAATATATTTCTTTTACAATATATTTTGTCATCTTATATAACGATTGCAGATTAAACTTGTACCGTCATTTTACCTCCAACGGAGTCTATCGTAACAAATCTGTCGCTGATCACTAACGCGTACACGTACAACGGCGCTACTGGAACTTCTCCGAGTGTCCAGGTAATTTCAATATCAGCTGTCGAATCAACTAATCGCTCGCTATGTTTACTAACATCAAAATGAAATATTGGATAAAGTGTACGAAATTCTTCTGCTGATATTTGGGATCCATCTTCAACATCTTGATATTTTTGTATTGCGTCGAGCAGATGCATGTAAGGTCTAGTAATATTTTTATTAGCATCATCTGCAAAATTGCATTCTATCGCTCGTTCTGGATATTGCTTCGAATTTAGTCTAGCATGTATTCGTCTAACATCAGCGTTATCAAATATTACATTGTTTTGTTGTTGGTTACCACGTCGCGCTTGCTGTTGAAATACGACAAACAGTTGCCTCGGCAGTTGTTCGCTTGATGTTGTTGTGACTCGCCACGTGTAGTCGGTAGTATTTGGAACTGCTGTTTGATATATTTTATGTTGCTGAAAATAAATTTTGTTTGTATATTTATCAAGTATGCTATTTAGTTCTGACGCTTTTATGACCGACGGCGTTATACGCGGAATCCACAGAGCAAGTTTGTTTATGAAAAACTGTACGTTATCTCCGCCATATCGAAACAGACAGTCGTTTTGTTCTGCCCGATCTAAAATAAGTGTATGTTTAACTCCACGAAATACTTTATCATAATCGCGACAAAAGCCAAAAATCATACTTAATGGCAGCATCATTGTAATTTGACGTGATCCTGCTGCAAGTTCTTTTCTTCTAGCAAAACCTTCATTATAACGTGGATTTCTTACGTCAAATGAGTTATTGATTAAATCTAACATTGCGACACCGTCTGCGGCTGCTCCTGGTGGTGTTATACCAAGATTATTACAAGTTGCAGTAAGTGAGACTCTTGTAGCGTCTGCGTTAGCGTCTGCAGCTGGTTCGGCTATACCTAGTGCGGCTGCATTAATAATAAGAAAATTTCTTACAATTACAACATCTGCAGCCGCATTAGCTCCGTGTACTAAAACACCTTTTAAGAAAAGTTCGGTCGATTCGGCTAAACCACGTCCAGTATCTTTAAACCACATCATGTTCGTTGCAGTTGATCTGGAGTAATCGTCGGAAAACGAAATAATATTTAAGATTGTACTTGCAACTTGTAAGTGACTTGAAATATCTTCTATAGTTTGATTAGCTAGTTGATATCTAGCACTTTTGAATAAACACCAGCCGTTATTTATAAGAGCTACTTCTGCTCCAACTGCAATTGCAACAGGTGGATTAGCTACTGTCATAATCTGACCGCGAACTTCTAACACTGCCTTATGTGGCATTAAATGTATTAAATCACATAAATGATTAATGAGTATTAAATGTTCTAATACCAGTTTTATTTGGTTCATTAGAATTTTCATCGAGATATTCAACGTACTCAAATTCTGTTACAGTGTCATCGATGTCGTAAGGTTCTGTTAAATCGAGATAATTTTTAACAGACATTTTTTATTTATTAGATTATATAAAATTTTATCGCGGCGCCGTTACTTTAGATATTAATTTTTGTATAATCTGCTCGCCTTTCGGTGATAAAAGTTTTTTCGTTGTTGTTATCATAGCACGTTGAGTTTCTTTTGTTGGTGCTATCTCTGAAATAATTTGTTTTATATCAGATGCTGACGGTGCGCCTTTTATTTTATCAGCTATTTTTTTGTCCCACAGCAGTTCCAGCGGCAGATGCAGCTCTAGTTGCAAAAGCTTTACCTGCGTCAAGTGCAATTGGTGCAACTTTACGCGCGATTCCCGGAACATTTTCAATAACTTTAGTAAATATATTTCCAAAAAATCCTCCAACTATTTTTCTTCGATAACCTTTTTTTCTCTGTTTCATTATATCTGAGGTTGTATAATTTTTATTGTCGATAGCGAAGCTATTGTACGCGTAAGTGTAAATAATAAGTAACAATCTCGTTGTTCAGATCCAACTGTCGTCCGGATTGATTTGTTAATTGCATTGTTATACTTGTTATTTGATTTTCAACATTTAACGGATAATATATAATATGACGCGGAGTAATTTGCATGAGAGAACCTGGTGGAACATCTGGCGAGAAACTATAAATCGTTTGCCCTTTACTGCCCTGGGCTGAGTAAGATCCAGAAGCAATAGAGCAATTTACTAATATTGTATTTACGTCAGTTATATTTACCGGCAGTTCACCATCATATGTAATAGCTTCATTAGGATCTAAATAATACTCTCTATGTTCAAATCCTATCAGTGGTGCGATACTTCTCGGTGATATAAAACTAACTGACATATTTTTTATTGTCATTCTAGCTCGTAACGTGTTATAATTTGCTGCTAACTCGAAATTATCAGGTTTCATCTTCTCTTTTTGCATAAGCTCTTTTATCACTCTGTTTAAATCAGTAATATTATAAGCTCCTTGTGGAATTTTAAATGTTTTCCATTGCGTGTCTCTTATTGAAATAATTGCAATCTCATCATTGATACCAGTTTTTACGTTAGCCATAGCATTCCAGCAAGTACAAGAAATTAATCCAATTTCATACTGTTTCTCAGTATCAAGTTGTATTGGCGGAATATAATTTACTGAAAAATTTGCGCTATCTTTTGCGGTTGTACTAAAGTCTAGCAATAATGTTGTTGACTTCGTTATTTATTATATTTTTTATAAAATTGATATTTATAACATTAATATTTATAAAATTAATATTTACAACATTAACATTTACAAAATTAAATCGCCGCGATTAAGTCGCGGTGTAAAGTTTCATACTCGTCAGATGTTAATAAATTTTCCGATCTTAGATGATCAAGTATATCAATAATTTCATTATCAATTTCAACACTAATATTACCAGCTTCTTTTGATGATATTAATAGCATTAATCTGCCTATCATTTCAGCGGTTGATGTAAATATTTTTACACCTTCTCCAGTTTTTGATATTACAGCTTTTCTATAGTTTTTAACTCGAGCTTCATCGTTTATTATAAATTTCCGCTGAAAATACCACCCCTTACCAAAACCTTTTCTCTGTTAGCATCAGCTGTTGTGTAAAAGACATGAGCGATAACACCTTTCCTAATTATATTAAAGAGCTGAGACATATCGTCTCGTGTCATGGCTTCATTTAATTCTTTGTTAGCATTATTACTGTCTGTTATTATTTTATTTAATGTATCAATAAGTTCGTTGTATTTTTCTTCTGGCCAAGTTTTTATACTATCAATATCTTTTATATTATTATCTTTTAAAAAATTATTATATTCCTCATCTGTTATTTTATCATTTGCTTTTTTTCTAAAAAATTGTCTTTGCTCTCCAACTTCCATAAACTTTACTGTTAACTCGCCGACTCTTTCTTGCTCTTTTTCAATATCCTCTATTTTTTTCTGATAATTTTCCTAACATAGTCCTAATTTCATATGAAGTTAATTCTGCTAATCTTCTTTCAAATAAAATCGGATTATTGATCAGCCGGTTTAGTTCAGCTTGCCTAGCGGCGGGATCAGCAATATTCCTTACAAGTGCCTCAGCTAACATTCTTTTTTCCTCGTCAGATCTAGCAATAATTTTTTCAGCAGCTGCTTCTTGTTGTTCTTTAACTAATCCAACCAAGACTTTTTCTTGTAGTTGCTTAAGTTCTTCTTCTGATAGTGGTTTAGTTTCAGGTTGTTTTCCAAGAAGTGCTTCAGTAACTAGTTTGAAAATCGTAGCTGTTGTTTCTGCAGCAGTTACTTGTCCGCGTCGTGCCTGTTGTACTCTTTGCTTAAATGCTGCTTGAGATTGAGCAAGTTTTTTTAGATCTTCTATATGTTTTCTATATTTTGCTCGTTTGTCCATAATTATTATATATACATTTTATAAAATTGAAACGCCTTACTGTAAGTAAGTGTCAATACAACAGCGAAACATTTTAGTTGGATCATGTGTAAGTTTATCAAATAAGAAGAAGTTATATTTATCTTTTGTAGCTTTATGATAAAGTTCGATAAATTTATCTTTTGTTACGTCACCGCATTGTTCGTTCGCAATATTTCTGACGTCAACATTGTCCAATCCCGGAAATAATATAAAACAACCGGTATTTCGCCGAATAAATCTGTCAACATTATAAAAACCTTGAGCTAAATAAATAGAATTACACTTTTTATTTCGCGATAGTGAAAAATACGATCTTATTTTATTCATCTCCGTATTATTTAGCGGAATATCGTCAAAAACTACTATCTTATGTTCAGATGCATCAAGTTGATTAACTGGAATAAGATCTTCTGGCTGTCTGATTATAAAAAAATCTTCACCAGCCTCAAGATCATCACGAAGTTTGTTATTATATTCGCTTAGTAGCTCGTACTTATCTTGCTGTGGATTAATTGTATAAATATAAACTCGATCGTAGTTAAAATTATCGCCAAGAAGCAAGTTCATAAGCAAATTTGTTTTTCCCGATCCAGTTCGCCCAACAATAAGATAATGACAATCTGGAAGTTCATTGTTATGTTTATGTTTCACCAACCGCTCTGTATCAAAGTTTAATATCGACGATTTTGCCATCGTTTTTATATAATTTTATGTAATATTAAACTAACTAATGTTGACAATTTTATGTAAGATAATAAATAATGAGCTACTATACAAAATTTGGAACATTAACAGGAGATTTATTGACTGAAGGTTATCAAGGTGACTTATCTAAGTACGCAACTCTTGATCAGCTAAGAAATGAAATCGATAATTTATTAAATCTCACAAGTGTAGATCAAAATGAAGTTGTCATTTTCCAGGATAAACAAGGACGATTAAAGACGAGTAATGTACAACTGTCAAATGTACTTGTACGAATTCCCACCGCGGTTGTTAATAATATTGTTACTTTTACTAATCAAGGTAAGATACAAGATTCCGGTAACTCGATTAACGATTATGTCAAAAAAGCTGGCGATTCATTCACTGGTTATATTATTATGAATCAAAATAAAATTATAGACCTTGGAAACCCAGCCTCAGATACAGACGCCGCAACAAAAAAATATGTCGATGATCAAGAATCTAAGTACGTATTGGCCAATGGTGGTATAATGCGTGCATTTCTCAACATGAACAATAACGGCATTAATAATCTTAGAACACCGGAATATGATTTTGATGCTGCGACGAAAAAGTATGTTAATGATAAGGAAATTCCTATTTCAACTTCGTTAAAAACAATCGGTGATGAAATGACTACACTTAGTGCTACTTTTTCTAGACACGTAGAAACGTTCTTAAATTTTCGTAGAAACATAAACAAACCCTTTAAAGAATTTTTTGGGGAACAACCAACCGTTGATATAAAACTAGCTGACGTTAACACGAAACTCAACGACATTGTCAGTGGAATACCTAATATTGTTCAAAAAAACTAATCTGATTAAAATTCCACACAGACAAATTAAAAATATCGTGTACACAGTAGCATCAGGATTAGCAACATGGTCACAGCAAAATAACACTATCAAACATACCGCAGAAGTTACTGGTGTGTATAGACTGTCTATCTTTAGCTCTGCAAAGTTTAAAATTTATACTACAACATTTCCATGGCGTCATTCAACCGATGCTTTCTCTGGAGTTGTATCTATAGTGTTAAATAAGGATGCTGAAGAAATATTTTTACTGGAAGCAGATGATCAAACAATAACCGCAACGTCTTACTGGTGGTGTTTGGAATTTGTAGCTGAAACACCACAAATAATTACTTAATCAAACCAGCATTGTTGTAAACTAATATTATATAATGAAAAAATATATATTTGATTTCAATCACATTTCAAAAGAAATTCCAAAACAAGATGTTGATGCGCTAATGCAATATTACAAATTTTATCATAAAAAACTTTGGTGCGTGAAAAAATGTTACAAATACTATACCAAAATACTTCGAGTAATATCATATTTACCGCTGTTATTGACCGGATCTGGTATAATTTCGAGTGGTGTATCATTAAACCCGTTTTTGTTAATAAGATCGGGCATTGGTGTTTCTCTTACAACTGCGTGTAAAAAGATAGAACCTCGACTAGCGACTGAAAAAAATAGTTGCCAAACGGCTAGTATCACCTATAAAAAATTACTTGATCAGATACGATCTTACTTGCGGGGTATAAAATATGATATGGACGATTTGATACGTGAGTTTCGTATTATTGACAGTATATTAACAGATATTCTACCAATGAGAGTTAGTAGGTATGAAAAAGATTATCAAAAAAAGTATGATAATGATAGGGTATGAAATATTATCTAAACAATAATATATGAAAAATGCCACTTACTTGATTCCGCTCGGTGAAGACGTCCTCTTGAAAGTGCCTCAGAAGGAAATTTTACCTGCCTTATATACTAATAGATCTGCGTGGGCGTTTCTAGAAATTCCATGATTATGAGTCATTTTGCGTGGGTGTTTTCTGGAATGTTCTAGAAGATATTACCTGGCTTGGCTGATAAATGATTATTGATTTTTCAGGCTGCGTACCTGTTACAAGCAAAACACTGTAGAGTATTGATTTTCCAGACTGCATTACTGTAGTAATCTGGGGATGGGCTCATTTAATCTCAAAATACATTTGAGCTAGAACCAACCTTTTAGTTTTTAGAAAATCGTTTGGGGTGGGAATTTTAGGGTCTCTGAGAGAGTAATTTGTATTTGTTCTGAGAGTGGGGAGGGGGTGGAAAGAGGTCTCTGGGCCAGAACCAACAGTTTGATGTTGTGAAAAAATCGTTTGGGTGAAGATTTTAGGGTCTCCGGGAGGGTAATTCGTATTTGTTTGGAGAGTGGGGAGGGGGTGGAAAGAGGTATCTGGGCCAGAACCAACACTTTCCCTTACTACTAAATAAACTAAGTTTCAGAGACTAGTCTCTCGCACCTATCGTGTTTTCTTTGGTCGCTGCCTAAATAAACCTTATAAATCTTTCTAGAACTTTACTTTAAACACGACCGCTCCGGTAGACTAGTGGTTAGAGCGTCCGCCTCGGATGCGGGAGGTCGCGGGTTAGAACCCCATCTGAGTAATACCAAAGACTTATAAAAATGGTACTTGCAGCTGCCTCTCTAGGTGCTCAGCATTAAGAGGTTAGTGTTAGGACTGGTCGGCCTGGTGTCAGGATTATATGACTGGGTGGGATACCGATACAATTTATTTCCAAAGACGAAGGCATAACTAGTGTACATAGTTTCTTGCTAGTAATCTAACTCCTTCAATATGTTGTTGTTTTTTTAAAATAAAGTTTTATCGAAATTTGACGAGGAACATAATGTCTATCTCGAGAGGCAACAAGCTCAGCAAATCAATCTGACTGAGATCAGATCTCCACTGTCCTAGGTGAAGATCTGACAGCGACCGCTTAAAGGGCGTGTTCTGGTGACCTTTGAATTAGTCAATGTAAAAGCGGTTTTCAAAAATCTGAAAGTGAATCAAATTGTCCGTAACACATTTATGCGCTTCAGCCACGCTGCTTAGTCTCCTAAAAGCAGATATAAGACTTCATCTGATTGGCTGATAAAATTAGCGATTATGATAGTAACATAGGTCACAAGAACATGACCCCTAAACGTTCCCTGTCAGATCTACACCCAGAAAAGTGGAGATATGATTTTAATCAAATTGCTCAGCAAATACAACGTAAGACCGTCTCATTAATATGCGCAGATTTTTCATGCCATGCAATCTCTTTACGAAGACGGTAATACAAGTTTATTTACAAATTGGTAACTAGCCCGACCTATCATGTACAAGATTACCTTATGAATATTTATAAATATGCGTATATTTTTCGTGTAATCAAACTCTTGGTGCATAAGATAAGACTATTTAAATCTAACAAGAAATAAAATTGATAAGAAATAAAACTGAAAGAGTTTGCCAAGCTCAGTCAAATAAATGCAACATTACATCATTAATAAGAATCTATTTACCAAATCTGATCCAAATCATAAAAAATGTACAGCTTCTAGAGTGGCAAAAACTCAGACAGTCAGATGCAAGATCAGCTTGTAAATATACAAAATACTCATCAACATCTTCATAGTATTTACCTTAAATTTGATTAATATCCGGTCAGAAACAGAGCCCTCGAGTGGTAAAAAGCTGAGCCAGTTGAAATTAAGATCGCCTCATTAATATGCGCGGATCTAGTTCATAAAAAAGCTTAAAATCGAGTGGTTAAATTGTTGATAAACTCAGCCAATCATATGCAGTGTGATTTCATTAACATTGAAGGATCGAGAACATAATTATACCCATCTGAGATTATTTTTTTATTCGAGTCCATATTAAGTGTGCTATTTCAATCGAATCCGGATATTAAAAAATACAGTCTCCAGATTGGTGACCAGCTCACACAATCAGAAGAAATAATTAGCTTTTCAATATACACGTCTCTCGCCCATTATTTGAATCTTTTGAGGTCTTGATGACAAAAGCCCATGTTGATGATTCAAGCCCCGTATTCCAAGTTGTATCAAGATCGGATCAGAAATATGGTCCCCAGAGAGGTAACATGATGGCTAATTAGATGCCAGATCACCTCGTTAATATGCATGAAGTTTGCTCATTATCGAACTAATCCGAAATCATGATGACGTCAGCCCATATTTCAAGTTTGTTAAGACTAGCTGCACACAACATCTCTCATATACAGTACTTAGTGTACATCGCAAAATTTAGCTAGCATCAAATTGTAGCGAATGTAACGACAGGCACAACATTCGCTAAAACTGTATGTTCCCTAAAACGATGTGATAAAGATAAATATATATGACGACCATGTATAACGACGATGGCGCCTCCCTATTTGGACAAATTTTGAAACTTTTAACTGGGAATACGTCTTAGTAGCTGCCATTCCATCGGTTAAACCAACGTTACCAAGTGTCCAGATGAAATGTATCGATGTTATTTTATAGAAATGTTCCGATTTGTTTTGTTTCTATTTGTGTTTTAACACCCTTAATTGTTAGTAGCGATTGATGTTACGTAGTTTGATAGTTTAGTACTCACACACCCACCCCACCCACTACAAGACACCTTTGCTACTCACCCACCCACCCCACACTACAAGACACCTCAGAATAAGGCGGTTTATTTTATAAGGCGGGTAAGGGACATGGATGTTATACAATTATTTATTAGTAATAGTATGTACAAAATATCTCAATATAAGGCGATCTCACATATAAGGCGGTTCGCTTTTATGGTTCCAGTGAACAATACTGTAGTGTGGGAGTACTGTATGTACCTCATGCTGGCATAAAACAAGTACAGTTCGTTACGTCTCTGTGGATTTAGCATAGCACGCAAGCACTTTCAGCCGCCTTGTATAGCCTATTGTTCTCTGAAAAATGGTTTTAAACCAAAACAACAACAACAACAAGAAGCAAGTATGGCTTTTCAAATGGGAAGAGGGCAAAACTACCTTAAACAAAATTAATTTTTCCACATCGGTAATTCGATTTTATTTTTATGTCGTTAATATGCTAAAATCTGCTGAGGTTGTTTGACATTAAAATATGATGATTTACAGAACCTTTAATATCAAAATGAGCCGTAACTCTGGAAACTGCCTCATATCGTGATGATAGAGATACGTGTTTCTTGACCACGTGTTAATGTCTGCGTCGGGTTAATGTATGTCTAGTTTTTGTGGGCAATTCATCGAAAGCTATCCAGCTAGTTGTACACAAAGGAATAGTGTGTGTGTGTGTGTGTGTGTGTGTGTGTATATATATATATATATATATATATATATATATATATATATATATATATATATATACATGTACATACATACATACACCAAGAGGGGACTTACATAATTACCAAGAGGGGCCTTAATCTGCAAAGACAAATCAGAGCGATATGCATATTTTTCACCACGTTAATAACAATCAACCAAGTTTTAACACGGACCATGGGATGCAGGATTAGTTGAACACACGTGTCGGTTGGACGGATAAGCATAAAACAAATGAGGTGAGGCAAAGACAAACTTCTAAATGAAACAGGCACCCATACTCAGTGAATTGCAGATAAATAAAAGCAAAACGTGAAAATTAAATTTTACAAAATCTTATTTTAATACCTTTTAAACCCAATACAAAATATGGATCCAATTCATGAAAGTCCCTGAAACGTTTGCAAGCAGAAAGAAATTCGGGACTTACAAGATGCAAAGATGTAAAGTGGCAAATCTGAATTTCTATTCCATTTGGAACTACATCGGCTGTTTCTGCGAGACTAAAATATGTCTCGGTTGTGTGTCGACACAGTCATTTACAGAAATATCATACATTTTGTTCGTCGGAATTTTTTTCACAAAAAATAGAAACCCCCACCTATTAGGACTACCTTGGCTACTTCTACAATTGGACTTATTGTATGATTAACCGAAGTATTTCCAATTTTGAAAAAAAAAATGTTCGATCAGTCCATTCGGAAATACATCTGCTATTTCTGCAAGAAAAAATATGCCTAGGATGTTATGTTGTTTCAGTATTTTAGGGGGCGCTCATCAGATATTACGTGCTTCTTACTGTGACAGGTGTAAAGTGAAGTTGTTTGCATGCACAATAGAAAGACTGTTGGCATACCTCTTTACTACTTTCATGTGCTGTGCCTAAAATTTCCTTACATGTTGTAGCTGTGAAAATCGTGCATAATGTAAGCACACATCTGACCAAAATGGCTTCCTTGGTGTCCTCGAAAAAATCACCCTGAACAAGTCCAAAGTACGAACTTAGTAGGTACTAAAACAGGGAAAACGAATTTTGTCAGAGCGGACAGTGCCAGCGTTTGGAAGTGTAATTAATGAATTACAAAATAAATTTAAAGTAAAAAGCAAAAAGTTATCGCTTCGTTTTTTCACCATTTACGTTTAAAGTTTAGTAAGTGAAAATGACAAAGCGGTGTTAGCAGGGTTTTGTTTCTAAAATAGGAACACATCTTTGGTAAGGCCAAGTTGTATCCTCCATGACCCAAATTACTCAAATTAATCACATGCCAACATAAAGGAAATTTAACAATACCCAAGATACACGTGATATACGTTAAGTAGCCAGGAAACCAGCGAGGACAACCTGGCAAATTCTTTTTCTTCAAAAATCAAACCACATGCAAAGTACGAAACTGTAGAGAAACACCTTACAGAAAAAGTATCAATTTTGTTCGCCGGAAATGTCTCAACCCCCCCCCCCCCCTCACTCCCAACCTATTCGGATTATCTCGGTTATTTTTACGACTGGACTGATTGCAGGATTGACCGAGAAGTTACGAATGAAAAAAAAAAAATAGTTCATTCATTCGTAAGGTCTCGATCAATCCTTTTTTCGTTAAATAGCCGTAGTCCAAATGGTATCGACATACATTCGAAGTAAGATCACTAAGATTTACCTGGAAGTTGCTAATGCGATCAGTCGTAACGTCTCGGTCAATCCTTGTTTCGTAAATAGCCAAAGTGGTCCGACTGGGAACTCTCGACATATATTCGAGGTATGATCCCTAGGTTTGACCTCGAAGTTGCGAATGGTTCCATCCATTGGATGGATGGACGGATGGATTAGGGGCTGGGCTCAGCAAATGAAAGTAAGAACACCATGTGAAGAATTTGTTTTATCTATTTAATTGCAAGATGGGAGAATACAAACAAGATCTCTGATAATCTGAAGGAAGAGGGTAACAAAGCCTATGTAACCACGTGATAATCATAATAAATCTAGTAATTATATTTTAATTACACCAACAAACGATAATACTTGCTGTCTATCACCACACCAGTCTAAGTCTATTGGAAAAAGGAAAGAAAAAAAAAACATACACGGAAAGCCTACGCAGTTTATTTTCTTCGATTAGTATTAGTGTACAAAAGCAATTCGTGAATACTGGAAGAAGCGATAGCAGAGATTACTGGTTGTTAATGCAGCATTCGTAAATATGAAACAGATGAATATTTATCTCTTATGTATTTCTTAACTTGGAAAGACCAACTTCTCTCGAACATGAAAGAAAATATCTGAAATACTGAAAAGTTCTGAAATGCCGGTGCAACTGGTAACTGGACGAGAACAAAGAAGTAACACGACAAAGGCTTTTTTCATTAATATGACTTAATCTGGAGTTCGCATTCAACAAAACTTTACAATTTTTGAAAGTGAATGCATTGTATAAAATTTCAATTTACCCCTTAATTAACGCATATCTGAATCTGCCCTAAAGGTTGACTTTAAAGACAATATACATGCAAATAAATTAGCATTCGACCAATTCCCCCCCCCCCCAAAAAAAATTATTGCTGTACCATACAGTATTTAACGGTACGTAACATGATCTTCCATAATATAATGTGCCAGCGTGGTCTGCACTCATTCAATACATCCTCGGACTTTACCGTCGCATCGTAGGAAAAATATATCTGACGTGAATAGTGGCCATTTTGAACAGCCCGTGGTTCTTACTATGTCATAATAACTTGACTCAAATACAAATGACTCAAACACTTGTATTAATGGCAAACTAAAGAACAGTTTGAGGCAACGACCGAATGATTTCTTCCGTTTTTGTTTCTGTTTTAGTTGAAAAGTAGCAGAAATAAAATAAAAATGTACCAGATATTTCACGGATGGTTGAAAAGTTGTAGTTTTATTTTCAACACCGATTTGTAATGAGGATTTATTCACACATGTTGTCAGATGTTCATGCACAAAAACTTCCCAATATGGGAAGTATCGCTACATATACCCCCATCCCCCACCGCCCCGGGTCTTTCAAAGCTATTCTGTTCACACTGGAAAATGACAAGGATGTATCTATTTTTATCTACACACTATTAATTTGAAATCAATACAGAATGTTCAGTGTAGGCAAGAAGTGTTGTTACAATATGTTCACAACTGGGCACATACCATGTACATAGCGTGAACAGATATTTATTTTTGCAAATGGCACTAATATTTCTCCTAAAGATCCAGTTGATAGATTTTTGTAAAAAAAAAAAAATTTGTGGGGTTGGGGTATGTTGTTTGGCATAGCATCGCACAAAGGTTATATTGTGCCGAGACAAATGAGTTGCTTTTCGCGCCCAGAGATACATCAAGGCAGCCGACCCAGGCTGATCCAATGTTAGGATTCGAACCGCACCTTTCAAGTCACGAGCGTGGCATGCTCCTCACTGAGTCACTATTGTTCTTTTATAATGGTAACGCAAATTTTCTCATGCAATAGTGTACATATATACCTGTTAAAATGTTTGCTACTGACATGCAAATTGCCTTAATTAAATAAGGGTATATACAAAAAATATGTTTATACCCGTAAATCTTACTTCAAATGTATATTTGTAGGAGCGGGGTAACAAGATCATAATTACATTTCAATGTTAAAATGAAGCACACTTTTGGAGGATCCCTTGACACAAATGACTGCGGAATATTAAAAACAATTCTGTCGTGCCCATTTACCGACCCATATTGAGTTCCATATATATATATATATATATATATATATATATATATATATATATATATATATATGAAACATGTATTGGCATTTCACTTTGTCTGAAAGTTATAATTGTAACTTATGAGCCTAATTTTAATGAAGTGTTCAGTAAATCTGGACCATGTTCAATGGCATGTGCTGGCAGTCTTGAAATGCATCAATGAAGGCAGTACGGTATGCAGTTGTGTGAACTTCAAAATACAAAAATATAAACTATTAAAAAAATGTTTGACAATGTTGATCGAGTAAAGACACAAACATTTCGCCGTATATACTTGCTTGCAAGTTGAGTCCAACTGTAAACAGCATAAACTCTGATCTGTTGTTGCATAAAGCGCTGCTAGATCTGGGTCTATATTTCTTCTACAGATTGCTTCAAACAAAAAAGCATAGACCCTGATCCAACAGCACACTATTCGACGGCAAAAAAAAAACTGATTTTGTGCAGTTTAGTTGGAGTCGAGTTGTAGAGGAGTACATACGGTAGTTTGCATATGTCCCTACTGTGAACTACACACCATTGAGAAATTCAGTCTTCATTTAATTCTCAAAATTTTATGCTTGTGAAAGTGTAGTGAATTACATTTCTGTAAATCCATTACTTTTCATGCAATATGAAATCTCATGAATTCTGTGGTTGATTCAAACCACAATTTTAAATATCCAATGAACTATGATACTTCTTTGAAAACAATAGAATCGATTCCCCAAGCAATGAAATGAAGAACAGACAAAGAAAGGCTATGTTCTGCACACCATTAAAATTGATACAAATGAATGAATTCGACTGTACAGTATTTAGAAACCGGAATATTAAACAGCAACTTAACTAGATGAGAAAAAATTATATAGAAATAACATTGTACAATCTAACTCCAAGAATATGTACCAACAGGGAAAAATTTACATATTGTAAGAACAAATATCAGTAAATATGTCGCAGAAATTATTTACAATTATCCTTAAGAAAATTCTCTAACAAATGTTCATTACAATGAGAGGAAATTAAAATGGCATCGTACAACACATGATTTGGGCAGTGAATGAGTACAGTAACAGTATATAACTTATTTTACATGTTCACTATGATGACGTGATAGATGACCGAAAAAGATAAAAAGGAGAAGAACAGAAAAATTCATTTAACAAAATATCGCTCACTATAAGACTTTTGACAGAGATACAGGACTGAGCCACCTGCATCGGGAGAGTAAGACAAATGCTTCAATATTATGAACTCTGTCGCAAAGATCTGACTGTGACCATGACCCTTCACCAAATTAACCTCAAATCAATTGGTGCCTTTCTTGCCCTGGGAATGAGCTGACCATAAACTTCTGTAAAAGTAGATTATGTAATACTAATGTTATTGCAAGGAATCTAAAAACGACAGACAGACAGACAGATGGGCATCATAATACAGAACACCGGAAGACCAAAAAAAAAAAACCCACCCAACCTTCAAACTTTCCAAAAATCAGGAAAATGTGCCAATTTGACAATGCAGAAATTTCTCCATACAGTGTTTTTGTGTTATTGTAGGTTCCATATACATTAAAACCATTATAACAGAAACTATATGTTCTAATGCTGCAGATACGCACATCTGTGAGATAAAGAACAAAATGTGACAACAAATTATGAGATGAAATATCTATATTATACCACACACAGTCTGGGAGAAATCTATAACCAATGAAGGAAAATAAAAACTGGCCATCATGAAACCTTTATGCACATATGTACATGTAATAGTACTCTTGAAAATCAACAACACAGGTTACATAAATACTGCATAGAAGACGGGCCTAAGTACGGCCATGCCAGCCAGAAGACGTAAAATAGTTTTGTTAAAAAAACAAAAAAACATACAGCATGGGACATATCTACACACAATTTCAGCAAGACTGCTTTAATAAACACGAACATTATCTTTTACCCCGTGTTACACTACATTCGTGCACGGCCGGATAGGGGTGGGGGTGGGGGCAGACCCCCATCTCCAGGCTAAAAAAAAA
This sequence comes from Megalonaias nervosa, assembly GCA_016617855.1. Lineage (NCBI taxonomy): Eukaryota > Metazoa > Mollusca > Bivalvia > Unionida > Unionidae > Megalonaias > Megalonaias nervosa. The sequence goes on along the minus strand of JAECUM010002660.1, from coordinate 80,827 downwards.
AACTCAGAAAGCCGTACAAATACAAACGTAGTCACTTGTCACTTAACGCTTGACCATCGTTTTATTCTTGCACAAGTTTATTGGGTATCATGCACACTTTTGAGTAAGTAGACAGATTTTTGTTTTGGTGCCCTTTCGAGGAACGTCAAGGCCCTTTTTAAATTGTGGACCTCTCCCCCCAAACATTTGGCCTGATCCGGCCCTGTGTTAGGCAATTTATTCAAACAAACAATTCTAAGTTCCTTTTGATACAATGCAACAAAATTAAACAAGAGGAGCCCCTAAATTACATCATGATTGTTCTAATTAATTTCACATTATACATCTGTGGAAATGTTTGAACAATATGCAGCCCTTTGGTAAGGAAATGGACATGATACTTCCATGCTTATGATCTGTGTGTATTTTAAAGTTATGGGAACTTCCCTGCTCAGCAAGACGTGGATAGTGCCTATCAAAGATTACCACATATGTAAAGACACTGAAGAACAGGCTATGAAACACATATGCAAAAATACTGTCAGATTTACTAAGAAATACTCAAATATTGTCTGAAGAGAAAAAGCCTGTAGATAGGTGTTTGCTTAGACTGGTGCAACAAAGTGGTAATTACAACGATATTAAAAACAAATTTCAGAACCAGTCCTACGTGACCGGTATCAAATTGTGGACTGGTACCCTTAACATAAAACCTAAAATTGATACCTTCAGGATGCTGCTGTTCACAAAATTCCTAGAAATCCTTTTCACAGATAAAGTGATAGAATTGCTCTTTTAGACACGACTACAATATCTACCCATGTACAATGCGTGTCAACCTCAGTAAACAGAATAAACGTATAGTATTCGCACACCATCCCGTTTGTGTTTGTGTCCCCCAATTGCTTTAAAAACAAGACTTCAAGGATATAAAAAAAAAAAAATGCACAAAACTTAGTCATTTCCTTAAGTGATTAATAATTTTTAACCTTAATATTGCTAGGGGGTCACTAATGATGTCGACTTATTGGTGTTTCAAAGCAAATGGAAGTTTCTGATGTAAACAAGCAAACTGCTCACTTCCCATTTCTGGATTCTAGAACAGTCTATTCCAGTAAAAACTGTTGTCTGCATCAAATATTTGCAATGTCAAATTTTAATATTTCTAAAACAAAGTAAACAAATAAAAAGGAGGAACTCTTTCACAAATGTGTTCAAAAAGATGTAACTCCAAAATTTACGAGATTATGAAAATTATCAAAGGTTAACTGTATCACATCTGCTGCTTGAAAACAGTGACCCGCCCATGCAAATATGGCGACTGTGTTACTAAAAAACACCCGTCTTATTTACAAAGCCAACACGCTGACAGTGTCTGTGACCCTTTGGCGACAATCAGGTTTGAAATTAAAAATCAATGAATGAAATGACTAATTTTTTTGCATTTTGTATATCCCTGAAGTCTTTTGATTTTAAATCAGATGGGGGTACAAATAAATGGGATGGTGTTCGCATACTATATTTCCTGCATAGCATGACAGTAGATAATGGTCAACACTGGTTTTTTTTTAAATTAAGGTAAAATCAGGATAAAAAGTACATATGTGAAAATAAGTACGTACAGAAAATAAACTCACATAGGTCCCCTGGTATCTGTAAAACAAAACTATGTGTATAAAGAAAATAAACTCACACAGCACCCCCACCCCCCGTATTAGTAACGTAAAACTAACTGCGTACAGAAAATAAGCAATACGGTCCCCCTAGTACTTGTAAATCAAACAAAAGTGCATATCAATATGCAACCATCCCCACAACTTTTATGAGCAGCTTAAATGGCTCAGTGGTCAGCATGCTGAATTCACGGATGAAAGGGTGCAGATTCAAATCATACCACTGCATCAGGTCATGATGGCTACCATGGTGTGGCCATGGGCAAGGCATGTTACTCCGATTGCTTCAGCATTAAATAACCTACTTGTGCAGATGTGCCTTAAAACACCAAACCAAACCAACCTTTACGACCTGTACTTTGTTGGTTTTTTTAATGCTAGATTTATTACCAATCGGGTAATAGGAATAACTTATTTATACACCCCATTCAGATTCTGCTGTCATGCCATCAGTCCAATCAATCATATTTAAAACTTATGCACTTATGACCTTCAAAAATAAAAAAGGAATATGTTCTTATTATCCCAATTTTACAATACATGTATTTCAAATCAACTGTGTAGAATGTAATGTACCAGTACATTATGCAATAACAGATCTCAGTCTATAATGTTTGCACTTGATTTTTACAATATATCCATATATATGCTGTATGACATTAAACAGCAAGATGTGCATGCTATGCTGTTTTTATTTAGATCATATACAAATATGTAAGATTAACTCAAACCCATTTTTAATGGTCATTACAGACTTGTCATCCTTGAGAGATAAGTACATGAATACTGTACTTGGTTGTGCATAATGTGCAACTGTTACCAATGTAGACCCAGATCTGTCACATCATGAAATGGTAGACCAGTCTACTCCATCCAAATCTGTCATCACATCATGAAATGGTAGACCAGTCTACGCTGTCCAGATCTGTCATCACATCATGAAATGGTAGACCACTGCATCTACCCTGTCCAGTTGTTATCACATCATGAAATGGTAAACCAGTCTTCTGTCCAAAACCTGTCATCACATCATGAAAATGGCACCAGATTCCTGTCAGTCAAGTGTATCACACCAACTCACAAGTATTCCGTTTACTCTAAATCAAATATAATTATTTTTGAAAATATTATCAAATAAGCAAATCAATGGATGCAATTTTTATGTTACAGAGAGAGTATGTATGGATCAATGTATGTGTGCATATATGCATGCATGCATGTGTGTGTGTGTGTGTGTGTTTATGTAGGTATGTATATATGGCACCTCGGCACAATAATGGCTATATGGTGCCATTTAAATGTAAAGTTCTACAAATGTCAGAAAGTGAAAACTGCTGAATGTCTACCCATGCTGTCCAATGATCAAGCTTGACAGTTATGGCCCTTTAGTAACCAAGTTTAAAATGAAACTTAAATTTCAAAAAGAACCCAATCAACATAATGCCAAAAGAAGTTTCAAATTATGGGGTCTTAAGTCTTGAGTTCAGCTGAGTTCAGTTACAAAACAGTTTCACAACAACAGGGTCATTCTCAAGCTCAAACTCAATAAAAAATTCCAACATCTGACTGACTTATTTCAAATCAGTGACCAATATGACATTAGATATCTAAACTGATTACAAATCTGTGTTGTGAATTCTTTGTAATTCTGGGCCAAGTGTTATCATGTAACTCTGCAATGAGACTGACAAACAGTATGATCAAATTTTTAACATGTATCAAGTGAGTGACTAGTGTCAGGTGGCACTAAAATTTAACATGTATCAAGTGAGTGACTAGTGTCAGGTGGCACTAAAATTTAACATGTATCAAGTGAGTGACTAGTGTCAGGTGGCACTAAAATTTAACAATAATAAGATAAACAGCACAATATATGCTTACCCTTTGTTTAATAGCCACCTATGTAGGCACTGAAAACACTATATACACTGTGCAGAACAACATTATTTTTTAATTAGACATAGAATGACCATGACCTCTCATCTTTTTCACCCCAAATCTATTCAAGTTTATTACCCTAAGTGCAGGCCATCCACAAAGTTTGATGATGGAATTTACTCAACAAAAAGTTTCTCTGCACAATCCATTATTTTAGCCACAATGACCCTGACCTTTAAAATGTACAACCTTCTCTCTTGTCCAAAGTGCAAGCTATTTATAATGTGTGGCCTAGGTTCATGAGTTGAAGTAATTTTATAATACAAAACTATTTTTCTCTGTTCAGTCACAGTGACCTTGACCACTGACCTTTTGATCTCAGAACCAACAGGGTTCTTTCTTTTGGTGCAAGTTATTCACAAAATTTGAAATCTACATGATAGAGAACTAAAGTTATTGGGCAGAAATTATTATTTCTTCTTTCATTCATGACCTTGACCTCTGACTGCTTAACCCCAAAACGGATAGACTTCTTTGTTACTACATGTGCATGCCAAACCAAAAGTTTGGTCCCAGGTCTGAAATGTATAACTAATGTTATTGTACAGAAACAATTTTTCTTCTTGCTGCCACAGTGAGCTAACCATTCATCTTTTCAAACAAAAAATGATAAGGTTCTTCCTTGTCCCATGTGCAGACAGCTCTGGTGGCCTAGTGGTTTGAGCATCAGCCTCAGATGTGGGAGGTCATGGGTTCGAACCCAGCCAAGTCATACCAAAGACTTATAAAAATGGTACTATCAGCTGCCTCAATAGGTGCTCAGCATAAAAAGGTTAGTGTCAGAACTGGTCAGCCTGGTGTCAGGATAATGTAACTGGGTGGGACATCATGCTACATGTCTGCAGCATGATGCCCCAATGCTAGACGTCACTACAAACTTCCATGCTGCAGACATCATAGCGATATGACTGAAAAATTTTCAAAAATTTTTCGAAGCTAGATTACAATTCCAAATCACACACACTGTCCCATGTGCAAACTTTCCACAAAGTATGGTAACTGTAGAATGATGGCTCATTTATTCACCAATACAGCAGTTACTGTGACAAATTTTGACAAAACAGCAATGTCTGAGGACACCAAGTATATCACTGGTAATGAGTATTTTAGTTTTTATCAGATATTGGCTAACCAGATACAGAAAATTCTTAAAAAAAGGCCACATAACTGGCAATCGGGTTGCTTAAGTGGTAGGCAAAACATAAATGGAGCAATACTGACTGCTGAAACAACTTATACCAATGGTCCAAACTGAAAAACTTATTTCAATGATCCAAACTGAAAACTTATACCAATGGTCCAAACTGAAAAATAAATGTGGTACTTCAAGTGACCAAAATATTGAATAAAGGTTTCTTCGAGAAACTTAGATCACATAGATAGAAAAGTTTCTTAATTTCTGGGCATTGTTTATTGCCACTATTATTGATTCATGGCATATCTGTCCATGTGGTGTGTGTTGGCAATGCAGGAGTGCAAGCTTGTATAGTGTTGATAGTGCACTCCTTCTTTTAAGATCAAAGGACTGAGAATACTGATGGTTTGCATTTCAACTTTTATTTACCTAAGATTTACTCCCACAATATTGATATTCATAGCCACTGCTATAAATAATCTTTATACTATTTAATTATGTTACTGTATTATTTTTATAATAATTTTATGGGTTTTGTTTTCATTTTATATCACGAGAGAATTAACAAGAATATCTGAGACATTATTCAGAAAATTATTATAGTGATTTCCTTTTCAAGGTATTTTTGCCATATAATTATTTAACATTATCCAAGGGAGATGACAACTATCAGTTAACCATTACCCTCAATTAGAGTTGACTCCCTTAATATAAAAATTGACCTTAAAGGCCAGTGTAGCAATAATTTAATACTAACTTTAGTAAGACAAGTCTGCTCCTATTAATAGTACTACAAACTATATTAGGTATCATGGAATGGACACTGTGCCATAAGCATGGAGGTCATGAAATCTCATTAAACCAAAAATATGGCAGCTGCTGGAAAACTGATACATCAAAATACAGAAGACAAATGTGTGTTCCTATTGCAAACAAAACACGTAAAACAATTATTGAATGTAAAGACATAAAAGGTAACGATGAAAAACTAAAGAAAAATAAACATTTTATATCAAATTCATGAGATATATAATAAAATATTGTTAGAGATAAGTCATAATTTGCATCAGTATTTGACAGAATAAACACCTGAAACAGAAACAAGTGCTGAAAATTTTTTCATAACCTGCAAACACACCTTGATTTGGTACAAAATCCTTCTGCAAGAAGATAAAACATTTTTTTAAAAAAAGCTACAAAGTCTTGTTAAGTCGTAATCAAAGAATATATCTGCAACAGGTATCATGATCACCTACAACTGAAGCTTATATCAGGATACAAGGGTTAACAATATTCCTTAACAGAGTGAAGATACACAGCACACATTTCACAGTCTTAATTCCTGATGACATGTGTGCATAATGAGTAATGATCTGATCATTTCAATTCCTCAGACACTCAAGAAACAAATGGTCATGCAGATCATGACAAGTGACTAAGTTACATAATATACATAAATCATCTGGGTCTTGAAACAAAAAACACTAGATTTAAAATAATATATACTCTACTGTAAAGACGAATTGATGATAATATTAACAAGAATAATGATCTATAATTTTTTATTTATTTATTTACATCAAAGATACTGTATACACTCACTTATTAAGATAGGTCTAAGAGCAAACAACACAGACCTTAATCTGCTACTGAATACTATGTTGCAAATTTGACTGATTACAAACTGCACAGATAATCTTCTGGTGCATTGTGAAATGGCAGATCTAGGGCACTGGTTTGCGTAAGTGAGCATATACAGTAGTCTATTACCACATGTTATACTGAGATGCCAACCTATGCTAATAAGAAATAGTAATGTCAGCTTTATAAAATCATTTTTTGGACTACTTCAATTTTTAGTAAATAATTAATCTAAACTATATGACCTAACTGATTCAAATTGCATTTTTGGCTGGTATGAGCTTTCTACAGTATACCTTCTTGCCATGTAGAATACTTACATACTAAAGTCGATCAAAAATAGACAGCAAAGATATATTATTCAGTCAGTTTGATGCCTGTCATGTTCAACTGTTAATGTTTGAAGCATTATTTTTTGTCAAGGTGTAACGCTCATTGGCCATTTTTCATTTCAATATGTCACATTTTTATAAGGCAAATCTGAGTTCCAGGATGACTCGACTTCTGACTGGTTCATTTTCAGTTGCATTTGTGACACAAGAGCTTGTTCATGCTTCACAAAGGAATTGCAATTTCACATTCAAAGCACTTCAGTGATCTAGACTTACTAGAATAACATTGTTGTTTGCCTATATAAAATTCTGTCTGACTAAAAATCTGAATTTGATGGAAGTCGTTTGTAAGGTTAAAAGGAAGGATTTTGACAAAACTGTAATGATTGGCACCTCTTGTTATTGTGCAATATTTTTTCAAAATTTCTTTGACCACAATTCTGAAATTATAAAGTCAGAGATGAGTGAATGATTTTTGTTTCTGGACAATAACAATGGCCATACATTTTCAAAACATTTTTAAAAGCAGTATAACTTCAAATTTTTTTTATGTCTTGAGTTCATGTTGTCATATGATTAGTATGTTTTTAATAATTTTTTTCATTCATGATTTTTATCAATTATGATGTTAGGAATGAGTGATTTACCCTGTTTCCAAGTTCATCAAAACTCTCAATATTACAGTGGTTTAGGTGTCATCAAAGAATATAAGTGTTATTGTGAGCTTATAGTCCAGAGTTCTCATTACCAAAGAAGGGCTGTCGTATCCTAGACCTTGAAACATTTTTAAATTGCTGCTTATCCTCCATGACATGAGGCTGTACAATCAAAATATAATTATGTGTTTTTTGTTCTGGAAATATTAACTTGCCCTTAGCCACAATGTACATGCCAATACAAGCTGATTAGTTGATTCTGCTAGCCCTGTACCTATAGACAAATCTTGACAAATGTTGCGACATAATTTGACCTTCAAACAAGATATTTACTAAGGCATACCAAAATAAAATTTTTGCATACAATGCAAATAATTCAGCAATACCAAAAGTGCAAAAGATATGCACAATACTCAACTTAACTGTCAGAAAACCGAGCATACCCCAATAACGGATCTTTGGAAAGTTACACAACTACGTCCCTTGGAAAGGAAACTAGGTCACTTGGGCTGTATAAACACATGCACCAAATTGTGTACATTATAGGATCAGATATGCTCTGAAATACTCCAAATCTATCTTTTCTCTTTTTCTTGGATAGCATATATACTTGCTTGTAAATCAGGCCAAATTGCACAACAATGACGCTAGACCTTCTTCACAAGAAGATCAGGGTCTATCAACTGATTACTCCTAAAAAATTGCACAGACTCAAATCTGTCTGTGCATTATGTAATGGCAGATCTGGTCTAAGCAGTCTGCAGTTGGACTGGACTGTCTGTGCATTATGTAATGGCAGATCTGGTCTAAGCAGTCTGCAGTTGGACTGGACTTATAAGCGACTATACATAGTGCCAAAATATAGGACCTTGTGCTTGCTAAAAGCATTCTCACATACCAACACTGGCTGAGCCAGAGACTTGAACCTATGCAGGCAGAGGTGAGAAGGCAGTGATCAGTAAAGGCGAGAGCTTTAGACCACTCAGCCACCCAGGGCCCCGAATTGAAGTATGTGTACCTAAGAAAGTGTCCTTTTCCTCCAAAACATTAAAACTGATATAAAGGAAAATGAATGAATTTACAATAATGTGCTAGCAAGTCTGAGTCTTGATTTTATCCATGATTTCAAGAAAACAACACTGACCCCAGTTTTATGTGACAGCATATCTTGGCTGATACTTGTTGCTGCTGGTGCATTAAAAGCAAGTAAGTATAAATGTAGTTACAATACTTCTTTTTAGTGAATGACAACTGAAACCTGCCTGAAGAAGGCAGACATTCACAACTATCAACATCTTGCACATCTTCTGTTTAACTATCATACAGTAAGAAATGATGCCATACTATGGAGAATATCTTTAGAAAGTCATTTAACAACAGCACCAAGGTTTGCTTGTATCATAAGAAACACTTAAACCAGAAATTCAAAATATTGCTTATATAAAGTAATTATCATACAAAACCCATACAGTAATGGGTCTAAGAATTAACTCTAGACACAGTCTATGATAATAACAGCAGCAAACCAGTCCATGAAAGCTCAAACATTTTGTAGAATTATATACAAGGGTATCTTACAGGAATCTGAAACTAGTTCACACACATTTAACCTAGAACAAAAATTACTCTGTACATAATGAAGTTTATATCTGTTCTGTGCAAAAATAGGTGAAATATAGAAAAGTATACATATACTTGCAATTTACATACTAGTTTGACTGGTTCTAGATTAACTCTACAAGTTTTTATTTTTGCAAAGGTAAAAGCATTTATATCACAGTCTAAAGATGGTTCTATCTGCAATACCAACAAGCCTTCATACTAATCTCTTGCATACTATTATTCAAATGAAACCAAAAATAAAGCGAGGACACTATATTTGTGGTGTACTGCTTTTTCAATAACAGCTATTCAAATGAAACCAAAAATAAAGCGAGGACACTATATTTGTGGTGTACTGCTTTTTCAATAACAGCTATTCAAATGAAACCAAAAATAAAGCGAGGACACTATATTTGTGGTGTACTGCTTTTTCAATAACAGCTACAATGGTTTCTTCAGACCTATTGTCAATTCATTACAGAAAACATGTTATTCTAACTCCTCTGGACATACAAGTCAGCTATCCATCTAAGAATATGGCAAAAGCAAAGAGAAAGTAGCCATCGTCATATAAAACATGCCTTGCATATAAAATAATAGATAACAAATACATTAGCTTCATGACCTTCTGTTTCTAAAAAAAATTTATTCTAACAATAATTTTTTTTTAACAACCTGGCAACTGGTTGCAAAAAATTGTTATAACTCATTTTATCTAAACATACAACACTGCAACAATTTAAATACTATCTTTATACAGTTAATGTTCATCTATGTAAATAAAAAAAATAACATTTTACTTTTCATATTTTACTTTCATTCAAAAGGGTATTATTTATAAGGCATCAGGCATGATGTATTAAATAATTCAGCAGTCAACTACCGGTAATTATATCCATGAAAGCTTTGTCCACTGTGGTCACTTGTGTCAAGCTAAATAAAAGAATCACATATTTCATAGCACAGAACATCAGAAAGATGTCATCTTCAAAGTTCTGTTTCCTGATGTAAATCACAGAGTAATCTAACACAGTCCCAGCCTTATCATATCTGCCAAAACAATGGTCTGTTGATACATTTTTTTGAGTATCAGCCATAAAATATGTACCATACACTGGTCTAATGATACAGTATGGATATCAGCCATAAAATATGTACCATACACTGGTCTAATGATACACTATTATGGATATCAGCTATAAAATATGTACCTTACACTGGTTTACTGATACATTATTTGGGATATCAGCCATAAAATATGTACCAAACACTAGTCTATTGATACATTATTGTGGATATCAGCCATACTGTGTCTGCCAAGTACTGGTCACATTCAAACTCTGGTCTATTGATACATCATTCTGGATATCAGCCATACTGTGTCTGCCAAACATTGTCAATTGATAAATTATTAGAAGACTGGTTTATTAACACATTAATCTGAATACATTTACCATCCAAGTCTAAAAAGTGAACCACTCTGGATGCAGCCTGAGAGGTTTCAAACTGCACAAGGTATACATATGTACAGACTTCTACATAACGACTGGTGGTCACACACTGAAGCAGCACATCAAATTTTCATGGAAACGAAATCCTCCACGTTACTCTACTTAAGTTCTGCACCATGCCAGGTTTCTCAACATCCCCTGACAGAATGTAATCTTCCAATTCTGTTTCAAGGAATAGTTCTGTAAACTACTAAAATATGGGTGATTTATGTTACAGTTAATAAACAAGTTTGTTTTGTATTCTTTGTTTGCATTCAAATTGGAGCAGTTAATGTTATACTGGTGTAAATTTAAAACAAAGCAGCCAAAGCAAACTGACTGGATTGCTTTTGTACTTACAAAATACTATCACAAAGCACAGCCTTACTTTCCTGTCCAGAACATCATCCTGAAAGATGGCTAGAAACGATCTCCAAGACGATTTAGATCCTTCAGCGAATGAAGATTTATGTGATGTGGAGAAATATTTCTTTTCTAACTCAATATCTGCGGGTTCTGTACCATGGTTTTCCACTGGTTTCATTTAGGGTTTTCAAAAACTAAGCTTCAAGAATACTTCATTTTGTAAAAAATCAGCTGGAAACATTACATCTGTCCAGAAAATATCCCATTACCCTCGCAATGGTTGCACAGGTTCCTTCTATGGCAGTGATTGGGACAGTTGTTGTGATTGGGATGGTGGTTGTGATTGGGATGGTGGCTGTGACTGTGGCTGAAGCATTTCCCCATGTTTCTTCATGTGCTGGCGTAGTAAATATTTCTGGGCAAAAGGTTTCTCGCAGATGTCACATTTGAATGGTTTCTCACCAGTGTGTACTTTTTGGTGTGTTTTGAGACTCGAGCGCTGGTTGAATGCTTTGCCACATGTTTCGCATTTGTATGGTTTTTCCCCAGTATGTATGTACCGATGATGCTTAAGGTTACACTTCTCCTTGAATCCCTTTCCACAGATGTCACATTTATAAGGCTTTTCAGTAGTATGAATTTTCCTATGCCGTCTCAGTCGATCATTATGACTGAACTGCTTGCCACAAATATCACAATCATATGTTCTCTCATCTCCACTTACATTTGGAGTTGCTGGGGCTCCTACGCTGGAGGAAGTGGAAATCTGCCGCCCGAAAGGATCCCGTTGGGTCTCAATACTTGTAGGTCGTCCACGGCTTTTTCGTCGTGAGCTGGTCTTTCCTCCAATAATATCTGCTGTAAGCTGTATTGGCTCTTGCTGGAGGGAATTTGGGTCAGCATCATAATCATACATACGCTGTTCCAAGAGGTGGCGCTGTAACTCAGCCTCGAGTCCAGATCCTGCAGGTAGCTTGGCCAGGAGAGCTGCTGCATCAAGACTTCCTGTGGTTAGATCTTGAACCTGTTGCTGGGCTGCATTAAGATGATGTGCTGCAACATGCTCCTGTATTGTTCTGTCTGCGATCTCTTTCTCTTCTGCAGGCTCAACCTTTAATTTCATCCCCATCTCTGGTTTACTGAGAGTATGGCTTGTAGTCAGACTGCTATCAGCATTGGTAGACATCTTGGAGGTCTTCTGGGCAAGGTTTGCAAAGTGGTGAATTCCTGGCAGTGTGCCCATTGCTTTGGCTGTCAGGATGTTATGTCCATACAAGGAATACTGATTGTGTGCACTGGGGATACTGGAAAAAAAAAAAAAAAATAAAGATTTGTGATTTCGATTCTGCATGATCGATGTCTGAAAACACAATGGAATACAGTAAGCCAAGCCAAATTATTTGTGGTTATGGTTTTATCACACAAGTAGAATGACAATGGCTCAGAATTATAATAATAATAATAATAATAATAATGAGAACTTTGTACAGCGCCTAATCTTTAGAAGCTCTAAGCGCTTTACAACATTTGACAACACTTAAAAAACATATATAATGATATGATTACAAAAATAAAAACAAACACCACAAAATTAGAAAGAGAAAATATGCTGTAAACATTTAAGGCAAGGATACATTATTAGGTCTTTAAGTCTGTTCTTGCAGTTGAAATAGGTGAGTTTTAATAGCGCTCTTGAATGAGATCACTGTGTCTTTGTGTCTAAGTGCAGTGGGCAATTCGTTCCACATTGCTGGGCCCTGGTATGCAAAAGAGCGTTGTCCATATGATTTCATTTTCATAGTGGGAATAATGAGAATATGAGTGTCAGAAGAGGAGCCTAAGTATCTTGCTGGTGTGTACACATGGGTGAGGTCAGATAGGTATGTTGGACTGGAGCCCGTCAGTGAAACGTAGCACAGAGAACAAATTTTGTGTTTAATTCTGGATCGTATGGATAGCCAGTGTAGGGTAGAGAACAGGGGAGAGGCGTGCTCTGATCGTGGTACTCTAAGGATGATCCGAGCAGCTGTGTTTTGAACTTTTGAAGTTTCTGGAGTAGATATTGAGACGAACCAGACAGAATTGAGTTACAATAGTCCAGTCTTGAAAGTACTAAGGAACACACAAGTGTTTTAGTAGCATCAACTGAAAGATACTTGCAAATGGAGTTAATGCGTCTCAGCTCAAGATATGCAGCCTTGCATGTGTTCATGACATGTTGATGCAATGAGAGAATACCGTCAAGAGTAACACCGAGGTTTCGTACTGACTGTGTGAATTTAATGTTGGTGTTGCTGATATTCATTGTCTGAGGTAAAGGATGTGAATGAGAAAGTCTTTTATTATTATCAATTCAATGCTTTCCACATGTATGTTCTAAACCCACCAAACTTCATTCTTACCCTGCCCCACTGATGACTTGGTAGCCAGAATGCAAAATTTCAATGTGTCTATGATTTGGACTTTTAATGTAGCTTCAACAATTTTTCAGCCATATCACTATGATGTCTGCAGTGTGGCAGTTTATAGTGATGTCTAGCCCTGGGGCATTATGCTGCAGACATGTAGCATGATGTCTCACCCAGTCACATTTTCCTGACACCACACCAATCAGTCTCTAACCCCTTAATGCTGAGCACCTAGCAAGGCAGCTGTTAGTACCATTTATAGAAGTCTTCGGTATGACTTGGCCAAGGTTCAAACCAGTGACCTCCCACTTCCGAGGCAGAAGCTCTAACCACTTAGGCCACACAAAGGGTCAAAATGTAATCCTCCTGCAATAACTGCATATATAAAATTTTGCTAAAAACATTTATGAAAATGACTGGTTACATTTTTTGTTGATCTAACCTTTTGACCATCCCCCTCCCAAGGACAAACATGACACCCGTATTTCAGATGGTTATCACAGGGGAAACATAATTTTGTTAATTTCCACCCATGATCTATGATGATGTTGTTGTTGTATAGTTTAACACCATTTTTCAGCACAAGACAGGCTATACATGGTGGCCAGTATAAATGGTGAAGGAAGAACCTAGGAAAACCTCAGAAAGAACAACCGACCCACAAGAAGCTACTTGCAAGCTTTCTCACATACCCTCATTGGCCGAACCCGAGACTCAAACCCACACAGAGGTGAAATGGCAGTGATCCGTAACGGTGAGAACTTTAGACCACTTGGCCCTCAGGGCACCACGCTTTATGATGAAATTTGGTGTGTGTGTGTCTGTGTGTGTGTTTTGGGTTTTTAAAAAAGCTTTAACAATTTTTCAGTCATATCCCTACGATGTCTGCAGTGTGACAGTTTATAGTGATGTCTAGCACTGGGGCATCATGCCGCAGACATGTAACATCATGTCCCGCCAAGTCACATTATCCTGATACCAGGCCAACCAGACCTAACACTAACCTCTTAATGCAATGCGCCAAGCAGGGCAGCTGCTAGTACCATTTTTATAAGTCTTTGGTATGACTCGGCCGGAGTTCGAGCTCACAACCTCCCACGTCCAAGGCTGATGCCCTAACCACTAAGCCACTGGTGCCGTCAATGATACAGACAGATAGATGGTATCACAATATGCAAACACTTTTTTTTAAGACTGGGGATAACATGAGCAGACATACCAAAAGTACCAAACACAAGTAGACATACCAGAAGTACCAAACATGAGTAGACATACCAAAAGAATGAAACATGAGTAGACATTCCATAACTAGCATACCTGATTAGACATAACAAAAGTATGCAACATGAATAGATGTACCAAACAGGAGTCAACAATCCAAACAAGAGAAGACATACCAAACAAGAGTAGACATACCAAACAAGAGTAAACATACCAAACTACCTAAAAGTAGACATACCAAAATACCAAAGAGCAGACATACCAAACAAGAGAAGACATACAAATACCAAAGAGTAGGCATACCAAACAAGAGTAGATGTACCAAACAAGAGTAGATATACCAAACAAGAGTAGACATACCAAAATACCAAAGAGTAGACATATCAAAAGTACCAAAGGGTACACAGACCAAAATACCAAAGAGTAGACATACCAAAATACCAAAGAGTAGACATACCAAAATGCCAAAGAGTAGACATACCAAAGAGTAGATGTACCAAACAAGAGTAGACATACCAAAAGTACCAAAGAGTAGACATACCAAACTAGAGTAGACATACCAAACTAGAGTAGACATACCAGACAAGAGTAGACATACCAAACAAGAGTAGATATACCAAAGAGTAGACAAATCAAACATTAGTAGACATACCAACGTACTAAAGAGTAGACATACCAAACAAGAGCTGATGTACGAAACAAGAGCAGACATACCAAAATACCAAAGAGTACACATACCATACAAGAGGAGACATACCAAAAGTTCCAAAGAGCTGACATACCAAAAGTACTATACCAAAAGTACCAAACAAGAGTAGACATACCAAAATACCAAAATGTAGGCATACTAAACAAGAGTAGGCATACCATACAAGAGTAGAAATACCAAAAGTAACAAAGAGAAGAGATACCAAAATGTACCAAACACGAGTAGATATAACAAAAGTACCAAGTAAGAGTTCAACAAAACTCTACATCTCACCTGCAAACAGACTTATATTTGCTATATGATATTCCTTTATTTTAAGCAATAAATCTTAAGATTGTTCATACAGCTCATGATATTTCAATTAAAAGTGATGCCTAATTAACATCAACAAATATACTTACATTTCAGTTAGAAGTTGTGCCTAATTAACATCAACAAAACTTATATTTCAGTTAGAAGTGATACCTAATTAACATCAACAAATATACTTATATTTCAGTGATGCCTAATTAACATCAACAAATATACATGTACTTTTATTTCAGTTAGAAGTGATGCCTAATTAACATCAACAAATACACTTATATTTCAATCAGTAGTGATGCCTAATTAACATCAACAAATGTACTTATATTTCAGTTAGAAGTGATGCCTAATTAACATCAACAAATGAACTTATTTTTCAGTTAGAAGTGATGCCTAATTAACATCAACAAATGCACTTATATATTATCTCTCTTCCCTAACAGTAAGAGATATACAAGATGCATACTAGTATGAGGTAGAGGAGATGCATACTAGTATGAGGTTGAGGAGATGCATACTAGTATGAGGTAGAGGAGATGCATACTAGTAAGAGGTAGATGACATGCATTCTAATACAAGGTAGATAAGATGCATACAGATTTAGAGAAATAAAACACTTTAGTACATTCAAACAAAATTATACTGGCACAAATCCTGATTTGCTAAATTGGTCATGTGCACGCAACACTTGAACAGTGACACAATGTATTGGTTTCCTCAGTGAAGTGATTTCAGCTCAGCAAAACAAGGTACTGTGCTTGCATGTGGATATTTTTTATCAAAGTATACATGAAAACAATAACATCCTTTTGTTTCATTCAATACATTGTTTTAACTGAGCTGTGAAGCACATATCTATATATATATATTGGCCCCTACTTCACATCAGCAAAAAAGTCCATAATTATATACTAATTATCTCTACAGATTTATTTACTTGGTGTTATATGGGATTTGATGTCATAGAAGAATACAGGATTTGGTGTTGTCTGTGAAAATGGAGCTTAACTCATTAACCCCTGGATGTTTTTGTCGTTTTTGCCTGAAATGCGAGTAGGAAACACATTTTGGGGACTATTTCTGAATACATCCTAATACATTGACTTCCAAGAGATTTCCGGTTAACCTAATGCCTAGTTGTGTTAGAAACATCATATTTCATTGGCTATTTCGCTCACACATGAGCAGAATGGTAAAAGTTGCAGGGTTTTTTTTGGTTTTTTTAAGCTTAATGAACCCATCATTTTTGTATCGAGACCACTCTTTATTCTAAATGCCCATCTTATCCAACTTTTTGCAAAGGTTTGCCTGTCTGTGTGCAGTTCAGACTGGTCTGCCTCAGATCTGAGGCCAAAAAGTCTAAAATCTGGACACAAAATTGGATTCCAACCACAGGTGAATTTTGGGTGGAAAAAAATTGGGTCCAAAAAAATTATGTTTAACCCTCTCTATTTTGTAGTGCAACTAGAATGTCCAGATTATTTGGTATCATCGTAGAGCTACATCTGTCTACCTTTCTATAATACCACCCACTTTAGTGTATCATACATGACCTTGATGCTACCGAGCTCAGAAGTAGGCTACTACCTCCTGACACATAAACGCTGCACCAGGAGTTAATGAGTTAATATAGTATAAGAATACTGAGTTTAGTGTCCATTGAGAATATGGGGATTTCTGGTGTCATATGAAAATAAGGGGCATGGTGTCATATGAGAATATGGGGATTGGTGTCATGAGAATATGGGGCTTGGTTTCGTATGAGAATACAGGGATTGGTGTCATATGAGAATAAGGGGATTGGCATCATATGAGAATATGGGGCTTACTGTCATATGAGAATACAAGGTCTGATGTTGCGTGAGGACATGGGGATTGGTGTCATGAGAAAACAGGGCCTGATGTTGGATAAGGATATAGGGCTTGGTTTTGTAGGAGAATATAAGGACTGGTGTGATATGAGAATAAGGGGCTTGGTGTCATATGAGAATATGGGGACTTGTTTTATATGAGAATATGGGGATTGGTCTCGTATGAGAATACAGGGCTTGGTGTCATATGAGAATAAGGGGCTTGGTGTCATATGAGAATATGGGGATTGGCTTCATATGAGAATATGGGGCTTAGTGTCATATGAGGATATTATGATTGCTGTCATATGAAAATACAAGGCCTGTTGTTGCATGAGGATATGGGGCTTGGTGTCATGAGAAAACTGGGCCTGATGTTGCATGAGGATATGTGACTTGGTGTTGTATGAGAATACAAGGCCTGATGTTGCAGGAGGATATGTGGATTGGTGTTGTATGAGAACATTTGGCTTGGTTTTGTGAGAATAAGGGGTTTGCTGTCATATACGAATATGAGTTTTGGTTTCATATGTGAATATGGGGCTTAGTGTCATATGAGAAAATGGGGCTTCATTTCACATGAGAATACAGGAATTGGTGTCATATGAGAATAAGGGACTTGGTAACATGAGAATACAGGTCTTGGTGTTGTAAACAAATATGGGGCTTCATGAAGTATGAGAATATGGGGCTTGATGTCATGTAAGAATATGGTGATAGGTGTCATATAAGAAAATGAGACTAAATTCTATATGAGAATATGGGGCCTGGTGTCAAATAAGAATACAGGCCTGATGTTGTATGAGGATACGGGAATTGGTGTCATATGAGAATAAGGGGCTTGGTGTCATGAGAATATAGGGCCTGATGTTGCATGAGGATATGGGACTTGGTGTTGTATGAGAAAACAGGGCCTGATGTTGCATGTGGATATGGGGCTTAGTGTCATATTAGAAATCAGGGCCTGATGTTGTATGAGAATACAGGGCCTGATGCTGCATGAGGATATGGGGATTGGTGTCATATGAGAATAAGTGGATTGGTGTCATATGAGAATACAAGGCTTGATGTTGCATGAGGATATGGGGCTTGGTGTCATATGCGAAAACAGGGCCTGATATTGCATGAGGATATGGGGATTGGTGTTGTATGGGAATATAGGGCCTGATGCTGCATGAGGATATAGGGCTTTTTGTTTGATTTTATGAGAAGAGTATGCACATTGATTTGCAGATGCATTATTATTCTATTACTGGTTTCTCCTGAGTGAACTGTTCTCCAATCATGACAAACCACCTGGCAAAAATGTGTGTGTGTGTGTGTGTGTGTGTGTGTGTGTGTGTGTGTGTGTGTGTGTGTGTGTGTGTGTGTGTGTGTGTGTGTGTGTGTGTGTGTGTGTGCGCGCGCGCGCGCATGCATGCATCAGTTCCCTGGTGGTCTTTATCAAATAACTTCTCATCTTCATCATCAGTGGAAGCAGAGCAAGATCTTCCAAAAAGCCATAAAAATAAACAGTCTACAAGTTGCATGAATCTTCCAAAAAGCCATAAAAATAAACAGTCTACAAGTTGCATGAATCTTCCAAAAAGCCATAAAAATAAACAGTCTACAAGTCACATGAATCTAAAAAAAAGCCATAAAAATAAACAGTCTACAACTCTCATGAATCTAACAAAAAGCCATAAAAAGAAAGTCTACAAGTCACATGAATCTTATAAAAATCCATAAAAATAAATAGTCTACTAGTCTTACAAATCTAAAAAAAGCCATAAAAAAACAGCCTACAAGCCTCATGAATGTGACAAAAAGCCATAAAAAGAAAGTCAACAAGTTGCATGAATCTGGAAAAAAAAAAACATAAAAAGAAACAGTCTACAAGTCTCATGAATCTGACAAAAAGCCTTACAAAAAACAATTCACAATTCACATGAATCTAACAAAAAGCCTTACAAAAAACAATCCACAATTCACATGAATCTGACAAAAAGCCTTTCAAAAAACAATCCAAAATTCACATGAATCTGACAAAAAGCCTTACAAAAAACAATCCACAATTCACATGAATCTGACAAAAAGCCTTACAAAAAACAATCCACAATTCACATGAATCTAACAAAAAGCCTTACAAACAACAATCCACAATTAACATGAATCTCACAAAAAGCCTTACAAACAACAATCCACAATTCACATGAATCTGACAAAAAGCCTTACAAAAAACAATCCACAATTAACATGAATCTAACAAAAAGCCTTACAAACAACAATCCACAATTCACATGAATCTAACAAAAAGCCTTACAAAAAACAATCCACAATTCACATGAATCTAACAAAAAGCCTTACAAACAACAATCCACAAGTCACATGAATCTGACAAAAAGCCTTACAAACAACAATCCACAATTCACATGAATCTGACAAAAAGACTTACAAAAAACAATCCACAATTCACATGAATCTAACAAAAAGACTTACAAAAAACAATCCACAATTCACATGAATCTCACAAAAAGCCTTACAAAAAACAATCCACAATTCACATGAATCTAACAAAAAGCCTTCCAAACAACAATCCACAATTCACATGAATCTAACAAAAAGCCTTACAAAAAACAATCCACAATTCACATGAATCTAACAAAAAGCCTTACAAAAAACAATCCACAATTCACATGAATCTGACAAAAAGCCTTACAAACAACAATCCACAATTCACATGAATCTGACAAAATGCCTTACAAAAAACAATCCACAATTAACATGAATCTAACAAAAAGACTTACAAAAAACAATCCACAATTCACATGAATCTGACAAAAAGCCTTACAAAAAACAAATCCACAATTCACATGAATCTAACAAAAAGCCTTCCAAAAAGCAATCCACAATTCACATGAATCTAACAAAAATACAACAAAACAAATGAAACAGTCGACAAGTCTCATAAATCTGACAAATCACACACATTATAAATATTACCTGATGCATTGTCTGACAATACAGGTCAAGATGGACATATTTATGGGCAAGTATAATTTGTGGTCATTTGGTAAGGATGTTAGAAATAAAATATAAAGGAAAATGTAAACTTTGTATTCAACTTCATGAAAATCTTCATAATGGGTACAGTGATGTGTTGACCATTCAAGTATTTTTCCTGCTCTAATAAATGTGTAGCAGGCTGGAGTCAATGCAAACCAGATCACTCCTTTTCTTTGTGTTAATAGCAAACTGCCGGTCTGGGTCTGTACTATAAATGGGTTACACTCCGCTAAACACAGTAAATGATCTTACCTAACTTATACACAACTTGATTATGTACATGTACATGTGAAACCAATTTACTGACAAATTTCCACTCATAATTTCATTTGGTAAATTACAGTCCATTGGGAACTCCACTTGAAATCTAGAAGGGACTCATTTATGCATGCTGTCTTCATCAATGATAAAACCGTTTTGCATCAGATCCCAATTTAACCATCATCATACTTCATCCATAATGATGTCATGATTTATTATTATATTTTAATATTATGGCTGGTGCTGTATATTCACTTGCTCAGCAGTGAATCAGTCAATACAACCATTTTATTTTCTCAACAATGACAATGATGTGTGAATTAAAGTCTGTCATTGCATATGTAATAAGTAAAGATTAACATTTTTGTGTCATGGGCATGACTGCACTATAATGATAATGGGGAACACTTGCAACCATGTGTACTTCGGGTAAGATCACAATACTGACTAGTAAAAATATTTTAATTTATTTATTTTATACCTTTTCTTTGTATAAACTGCTTTTTCCTTAATTATAAAGGCTAAAAGAAATTTTTTAATTATTTTCTGACCTAATTTCTCAAGTAAACAGGGTGCCAAAAACCCATGTCAAGAGTTAATGCATAATGAAATGTAGGTCACTGTGACCCTTTTTTCTAAGGGTATGGTACAAAACAGATGTACTCATAAAATTTGGCCATTTTTATCATGAATGTGTGTTTTAAGTGGTACAAAACAGAGATGTACTCATAAAATTTGGCCATTTTTATCATGAATGTGTGTTTTAAGTGGTAATAAACAGACACACTCATAGTTTGTCCATTTTATCATGAATGTGTTTTAAGTGGTATAAAACAGAGATGCACCCCTACAGTTTGGCCATTTTTATCATGAATGTGTGTTTTAAGTGGTACAAAACAGAGATGCACCCCTACAGTTTGGCCATTTTTATCATGAATGTGTGTTTTAAGTGGTACAAAACAGAGATGCACCCCTACAGTTTGGCCCTTTTTATCATGAATGTGTGGTTTAAGTGGTACAAAACAGAGATGCACTCATACAGTTTGGCCATTTATATCATGAATGTGTGTTTTAAGTGGTACAAGACAGAGATGCACTCATACAGTTTGGCCATTTTATCATGAATGTGTGTTTTAAGTGGTATAAAACAGAGATGCACCCCTACAATTTGGACATTTTTATCATGAATGTGTGTTTTAAGTGGTACAAAACAGACATGCACCCCTACAGTTTGGCCATTTTTATCATGAATGTGTGTTTTAAGTGGTACAAAACAGAGATGCACCCCTACAGTTTGGCCATTTTTATCATGAATGTGTGTTTTAAGTGGTACAAAACAGAGATGCACCCCTACAGTTTGGCCCTTTTTATCATGAATGTGTGGTTTAAATGGTACAAAACAGAGATGCACTCATACAGTTTGGCCATTTATATCATGAATGTGTGTTTTAAGTGGTACAAGACAGAGATGCACTCATACAGTTTGGCCATTTTATCATGAATGTGTGTTTTAAGTGGTATAAAACAGAGATGCACCCCTACAATTTGGACATTTTTATCATGAATGTGTTTTAAGTGGTACAAAACAGACATGCACCCCTACAGTTTGGCCATTTTTATCATGAATGTGTGGTTTAAGTGGTACAAAACAGAGATGCACCCCTACAGTTTGGCCATTTATATCATGAATGTGTGTTTTACGTGGTACAAAACAGAGATGCATTCATACAGTTTTGCCATTTTATCATGAATGTGTGTTTTAAGTGGTATAAAACAGAGATGCACCCCTACAATTAGGTCATTTTTATCATGAATGTGTGTTTTAAGTGGTACAAAACAGAGATGCACCCCTACAATTTAGCCATTTTTACCATGAATGTGTGTCTTAAGTTTTATGGCAATCCTTCCAGTAAAGTATTTTTGGAGTAGTGACAACAAACTTGTGCCAAAGGACAACAGGCCGTCAGAGTAGTTCTTCTGGCCTATGATAACAAAGCTAAATATTCAACAGAAGTTCTGTTTTCCTAAAATTAAAAAAAAAAAATGATTCTCAGATACTGAGAATCTATCTGTAAAACAAAAGAAGTTAATATATCTGCCCTCAACTTTATTGTTTTGAGGTTCTGGTCAAGTGCTTAAACCAAAAATGTAGATATGGTTATCAAAACTTAACACTGATCTCTCTCTCTCTCTCTCTCTCTCTCTCTCTCTCTCTCTCTCTCTCTCTCTCTCTATATATATATATATATATATATCACCAAAGATTGAGACCTTTTCTTATGAACTTAGCAACAATTATGTTGTTCTTTTATAAATTAGCACCATTTTAATAATGGCTTTTGGAACAAACCATTTCCACTTTGCTCCACTACACAATACAGATAATGATTAAAATCTGCTGACAATAATTTGATATTTTATAACACTTAACTGGACTACAGCTTGCTTAATTACACCAAAGTAGAGAGAAAAGCCTTCACTCTCTCCCACACACACACACACACATATATCTATCAATAAAAACATGCACTTATTCATTAAAACTTCATAACAGGTTCATGAACATTTGAAGTACAATAAAAATACTGACAGTAATTACTATGTACTTGTTTGTCTCAAACAGTATTAAAAAATTATGGTACACTTTTTTCAGTTGTGTGTTTGGTATACTATTTAATATAATGTAGAAACTCTATATTTACAAATATACCATTTATTTTGTCCAGTAGGCTATAGACATATTTTGGAAAACATTTTTAATGAGCTCTCCATGAAAGGTGACAAACCAAGGCTTCTTCTGCGCTCTGTTATCCATTTCCAGACAAAGATTTTCTTTTCTTTTGCACAAACATGTTAAAACAATAATAACTTTTTCCTGTTACCTGGGAATGCCATGTGTATGTTAGCCACAGTAGACTGACATGTGTATATTAGTCCCAGCAGACTGCCATGTGTAGGTTAGTCTCAGCAGACTGCTATGTGTGTGCTAGTCTCAGTAGACTGACATGTTTATGCAAGTCTCAACAGACTGCCTTCTGTATGTCTCTGTAGACTGCCTTGTATATATCTGTCTTAGTAAAGTGTCATGTGCATGTTAGTCTCAGTTTACTGCTATTATTTTTGTTAGAATCAGCAGACTGCCTTGTGTATCTTTGTTTCAGTCAACAGCCATTTATATGTTTGTCTCAGTTTACTGCCAAGTGTATGTTAGTCTCAGCAGACTGGCATGCATTATGTTAGTCTCAGTAGGCTGCCATTTGTACGCTTGTCTCAGTAGACAGCCATGTGTATGTTAGTCTCAGCAGCCAGTCATGTGTATGTTAATCTCAGTAGACTGCCATGAGTACGTTTGTCTCGGCAGCCAGTCATGTGTATATTAGTCTCAGTAGACCGCCATGTGTTAGTCTTAGTAGACTGCCATGTGTATGTTAATCTCAGTAGACTGCCATGTGTTAGTCTTAGTAGACTGCCATTTGCATGTTAGTCTCAGTAGACTACCATGTGTATGTTTGTCTCATTAGCCAGTCATGTGTACGTTAGTCTTAGTAGACTACCATGTGTATGTTAGTCTTATTAAACACTAATATGTCACTCTTCTTACCATAAGGAAAATTCAGTCTTAATTTTATGATTAGCAAAATAGACAAATATACTGGATTAGCAATTTTTTCAACCAAGAAAGGAACTTTTTGGATTGTCACCAATAAAAATTATGTTGCCAAGAAAATATGTTTGGACAATAACTATGATAATAAAAGAGAAGCTAAAACTAAGTCAGACATAAGTGGAAAACTCTGCCATTATTTTTGTTGAAGAATGGATAGTGATGTGTGTGTGTGACTGAGTGTACCTGATATGTGGGTGATTTTCAAGCAAGTGGCTGTAACTGGACCTGGGTGGAGACTGAATCTGACTGGTAGAGCTGTCCGAGGGAGACATGTTGCTGTCATCTGTGTCTGATATATCTTCCAACTCAGTTTTAGATGACATCCCACCACCATCTTTCCTTTCTGTCTCTGACTCAGAAAATGCTTTTGGATCTGCTTCAATGGCAGCATTAGCGAGTGCCTGAAGTCCATATGCTGGGATTGCATTGTTGTTGTTCCCATAGTGCATGATACAAGGTGTGTATGTTGCTGTGCTGGTACGGACAATAGATGAGCTGGAACCTGGTACAGTTGTAGTGGCAGTTGACTCGCGATTCTTTTTCATGGACAGATTGAGTAGAACAGAGTCTATGCTAGGAAGCTGCTGGGTGGTTTGCTGCTGAGTGGTTGCTGACATAGCTGCTAAGTATGAAAAACAAAAAGATTTTATTTTTATATTTTTATTTTACTGTGCTCAGTAATGGATTTAGATACATGAATAAAAATTTAATATACAGATTTAGATTTTTGTACTTGGAGAAAACAACAAGAAAAAACAAAAACAAGAAGCCCAAATGGGCACGCAATCGTTCACGTGCCTGACATCTATCGAAACATACATACTCACTTGTAAGTCATGTCAAACTGCAAACAACAAAGATCCAGCTCTGCCTTAGCAAAATGTGCCTGCAGATCAGGATCTATGTTGTTTCTTCTGATTACTCCAAACAAACTGTACAGACCCAGATCTGCCAGCACATTATGCAGCAACAGATATGGGTCTATGCAGTTGGCAGTTGGTCTCGTCTTATAAGCGACTATACACGGTAATGCAAGAGCAATTAGCCAAGAAATCTGGGTCAACAAGATGCTTTCTGTAGAAAGTTCTTCCTAAGCCATGGATTAATAAGGCTGCCCTTATGGGTAAATTCTGTTGAGCATCTTTTTCTTTGGGTAAAATTTTAAATTTTTTGCTATTTATAGCACTAGACTGATACAACATTTGTACAAATCTGAATTCCCTTCAAGCCAAGATGTTTTATCCCAAAAGTGGTCCAATTATATTTAGTGGTTTATTTTTTTTTTTTGTTTAAAGTCATCTATGACTTTGTTTGTTTAGCAAAGGTGACCATACCTGAAGCCTCATCTGCATTAAAACTTGAGAGCTTTTTCATGTAAGAATGCTTTCTGTCAAATTTGGTCAAATTCTGTTCAGCAGTTTCTGAGAAGTTATTTAAATAATTTTTCTTTCAATAATAGTGGCCAGATTTGAAGGATTAAGGACATAATTTTGGGATACACTTGAAGGCACTTCATGCTAGAATATTTTATCAAATTATGTTTCTCGGCTTTTAAAAAAAATTGTTAAAAGGTATGTCCATTTTCAGCAACTTCCAGTGATGTGGTCATATCTGATAGCAGATTGGCACTATTTGTACTAACGTGAAATCTCTTTATGCCAGAATGTTATCTGTCAAATTTCATTTAAATTAGCCCAGTGGGGTTTTTTTAAAATTAAAAAAACCCAAGTTTTAAATAGCAAATGTTAATGGATGATGCACAAAAGGTCATATCATAAACTCTCATGGCTTATGGCATGGTATAATACATGTAACTTTGTTGGGATATTTTATCCCAATCACTCAAAGGGCACCTGCTAAAGGAGCAGGAGAGCTTGAAGATTACTGTGATGGCAGAAAAGCACTGTCCATTGGTGCAGGTCTATTCTAGGACACCCAATTGTGGAATCTGTGTCTGTTTAAATCAAAATCATGACAAAATGCATGAAAACTGTGCAAACCATACATTTATTTCTTCTTTAAATACCTCCTTTATTTGGAAAATACCACTAACCTTTTTTCAAATGAGACAGTGTTTTGTGGCCTTTTTTTATAGACAAATGTCCAAATAGTGCAGTACCAGTAATAACTACATATACCTCTATCATTCTTGTACCCCGCAGGCACATGATAATTCTGAAACTAAAAAATAAAAATAAAAAAAAACCATGAACAGACTGAATCCATACAGATGTTTAAAGTATCCCATATATATATATATATATATATATATATATATATATATATATATATATATATATATATATATATATATGCACGTACACATCCATCCTCTTCCATTACCGTTGCTTGAAACACATACACTTGAGTGATGATTCTGCTCCATGAAGCTCACTCCTTGATCTTTCATATGCTAATGGAAGCAATGAAACAGGCTCAAGGGTAAGGTTCTCAAAGGAAGCTTCACCCAATGGATCGTTGGGGATTTTAGTTAGAAACTGCATGACACAAGAGAGATTCCAACTAGGCATTAGTGAACGAGGCACTGGCCTTTGCAACTCAAAATACCTGATCAAGTCTGCTGAGTGCGAGTCCATCCCTCGAACTATAGAAAATCTGTAATATCAAATAAGACTTTTCTATATTGCTTGATAGTAGAAACCAAGAAAAGGAAGAGAAGAAAATCAGACACTGTGCTCATAGAGGGACAGCTAGCACTGACATATTTCCAGCTGTACCAATCAGAAAAGATTCTCCACTTGGCATCTTTAGATCATCTCCTGAGCTAAATAATGCACTTAGCAACTTGTTTGAAAACGTGTCCTGGTGTAGAGATCGTTTGAGATGAAACAAGCATAAAAGTGGAGAATTTACTTGCTGTTGTTCAGGAAAGAGCTCCTATGTTGAAGATAGCTGAACCAATATTGTTGGGCCACTGAGGGGTATCAAAATGAGCTGAACTGTTTTGTTACTTGTGAAGGATCGTAAAAAGCTCAAGTGAACAGATGATCCCATTTTAGGCTGAAAGCATCCACTGCCCAGGCCCTCTAGTAGGGAAATGGGAAAACATAAAACAGTAGCTTGTTGTTTTGCCTTCAAACTAGTCCACCAATAGTGCCCCCCAACACCACCACCACCACCACCACCACAGCAGGAACAGGGAATCAGATACAAACTGGGATAGAGACCATTCCATAAGACCATCTTCCCTTTCCTGGACAGCCTGTCCTACAAAATATCTGTTTGAGTGAAAAGTGGTAAATTCGAAAGGTAATCCCTTCCTAGACATTCCAAGGTTGCCCTAGTGCAGGAGGTTCCAAACCTCCATGCAGATAGAAGGGGCATGCATGCCTCCTTGTCTGAGGTATGCTACCTCAAATGTGTCACTGGAGGAGACCGTCATGCAACATCCTTCTATTTTGTACCACACATTTACTCATGGATGGGAGAAGACTGGGCATCCAAAGAGAGATGGCATCAAAAAGGCCTGTTCTGTATCAAAGTTGTGCAAATCAATGTGGACAGAAAGGATGTCCATGTCCTGCTCTTGCTTCTGGCAAGCAGCACTATGCAACTCAATGTTTATCTGTTGCAGCAGAGACTTGGGGGAAAGGAGGACTTGGTTCCGTTACTCCTGGCATTCACCTAATAAACTATCCCATGTAGCAGGCTCAGCAAGTGGGTGAACATGACTCTCTACCCTCCTAGTGCATTAGGGGGAAGAAGGCATGCCCCCTTCCTCTTTTTTGACCCAAGTTCACCAGAGGAAGATGACCCCACTGACCTCTCTACACAATGCTATGCCCACATCCCATAATGATTTTGAGGGATTATAGAAAAGGGGGAGGGATGCCAATTCAATCCTCTCACCTAGCCTGGCATCTGTCATTTCCCAGTCTTCTATGGATGGAAACTGCAGTCTGCAGATGGAGTGGGGGTGGGTCTCAACCCAATACTTATCCGCATGCCACAGAAGCTCCAATGACTGGTGCCCTATGACCAGTGACCCATCAATGGCTGGCCAGTCAACTCAAACCAGTAGGAAGACCATTACCCAACTCTGTCAGGCCTTGATCCCTGATCTCTGACAGGCACTTTGCTCCCCTTACCAGGAAGCTTGATCCAGTTGCTGACTATGGGGTTGGAATGGGGGTTGGCGGGAGGCATGACTCTCTCTCTGCCCTTCTGGACAGAAGAGGCTACTGCTCTCTC
Source organism: Megalonaias nervosa (assembly GCA_016617855.1). NCBI lineage: Eukaryota > Metazoa > Mollusca > Bivalvia > Unionida > Unionidae > Megalonaias > Megalonaias nervosa. The sequence goes on along the minus strand of JAECUM010002660.1, from coordinate 52,336 downwards.
CTAACAAGAGGGTGTGATTTACTCTCTTTCTTAGTGGGAAAGAGAGGGTGCTGCTCCTCTCTAAAGGGAGGGTGCAACTCCCTCCTCACCCATTTATTACGTTCCTTAGGCGTTAGCCCACTATCACTAAGAGTTTCCAAAAAGACTACGGTAAACCCTCTCTTTGACCTGAGGAACTTGGAGAAGGAAAACTCAAAAGATTCTGAGAAAGATGAGGAAGGAAGTCTCTTCCTTCCTTTATATGTTCAACAGTGTCTGGTGAGGTCCGAGACCTCATCCCAAAAATAGGTTACAAAGGGGACAACCAAATGTCCTTTTGCGGCCTGTACATGATAGGCATACCTCAGTGAGCATCTGAGGGTACTTTCCTGTGTCATACCCACACATTGCTTAGCCAATTCTGTTAAGGTTTATTTATAAATTTCTATATAAGTAAATGTATAAACGTATTTTGTTTGGCTAACTCTTTGCTAATATGATAACAATATGAAGTCATCTTAACTAGGTGTTGTCTCTGAGAATTAAAACAATCACAGATGTTTTGTTGCAAAAAGTTACATTGAGCTGAGAATCAACTGATGTTCAATAACTAAACACAAAACATATAGGTATGACGTGAGCAACCTGCTCCTCCCTCCTCCAAATAATAACAGCACAAGTCACAGTAAAGTGTGAAATATGATTTGCAACAATAATAAAATAATAAACAGAATCAATACAAATCTGCAGACCAAATTCAGCATTGACATATGTACTCAATACCTAACAAGCTAGAAGTAATATTTCGACAATAACAGTTATGCTAACACCCCTGTGGGGTAAGAACCTAAATACATGGTACACTGTGCCAAATGAAACAGAAGAAAATGTAAATAACTTGAGATAGAGTTCAATTTGAATGGAAATATTCTTGAACATTGGTAATGATGTGCATAAAAAGAAAACTCAAATCAGTTCCAAAGTTCAACATGCAGCAAAGGCAAATTTTTCTCTACAATGTAAAGTCAGCAGTAAGTAATATCTGAGACAGGAAAGAGAATGAAGTAAACTATACATTGCCTACATATCGGTGAGTTGGACAAGGGGTAATTTGGTATTCCAGAACCTTCAGGTTCACCCTATGGGAGAATGAATTACCATCACTTGGTCAGGGCATTTTCCATCAGGAAAAGAGCCAGCTGCATAATAGCAACAGGCTCTATTATCGCTGATATTAGAAAGGGACAGCTTGCACCAAGACTCTGTCAATCAGCTCATCTTTCTCAAGTGCATGTGCAAACAGCATTAAGCACAATCTGCTTACTCAAATAGCAGAACTGGAAGTGATAATGACTATGCAACAGCTTCCTGAAATAGCAGCACAGTTGTAACTCACGTCTAGCAGGTACTATAAAAGAGAACAAATGTGACAGCCTGAGCTACCACTGAAAGAATTTTGTTCATTTTTTGGAAGTTGCTCAGTAACTTCATTTCAGAAAGAATTTACTGTTGAGGTTTTGTTTCTTATTCATCATGTTTATTTGTTTATTTGGCAATTGTGTGAGAATCCCAGGAGGATGACACACTTCATGTTGAAATCATACAAGTGACATGTGTGCATGTATTTTGGATTTTTAATGTAGCTTTAAAATTTTTTAGTCATATCGCTACGATGTCTGTAGTGTGACAGTTTATAGAGATGTCAAGCACTGGGGCATCATGCCACAGACATGAAGCATGATGTCCCACCCAGTCACATTATCCTGACGCCAGGCCGAGCAGTCCTAACACTAACCTGTTAATGCTGAGGGCCAAGCAAGGCAGCTGCTAGTACCATTTTTATAAGTCTTTGGTATGACTCAGCCAGGGTACGAAACCTGCGACCTCCCACATCTGAGGCTACAAGTGAAAAGAGTTCCTCAGATCAATGCTATGATCCAATTTGACGCTGTACCCTACCTATAATGATATGAAAGAGATAATCTTTATAATTTAAAAACACACTGTCCTAAATATGATCCAGATCTCTGACTGCTCTTCTTGTTCATAAAGCACTCAAACATAAATCTATGACTCATTTTGGTCCACAGCCATAATTCATTTTTTTTTGGCATTGGACCAAACAGAAATGAGGGGAACCAAAACATAAAAGCTGCGCTATATGGCCGGTCAAACAAAGTCACTCTATACCATGACTTACAGGTGCTTATGGATATTTGCAACCCTACAAAACATTCCTGCATCACTATGAGAACACATAAATGCATATGCAACACTGTATGTTCCAGTCACTCCTGCAACTCTCAGAAGAACATTCCATGAAAAAAATACCTGTGTCTACAAAAAGGCACACTTCAGTTTTCTTCAAAGCTTTCATTCATAACTAGCTCAAAATTGAAGAACTACTTCTTGCCAATGGCAAAAGCTGATTGGCTCAAAGTTACTACTCATATCAGTTACCTGTGATAAAAATAAGTGGAAACGTTCTATATTTTTTACTTGGGTTTGATAAATGAATGCAGCATATCTAGCTCAAGTTTTTATCTTGTTTTGCTGTTAAATTTTTTTATGTTGGAATTACAATGAAGACTGTAGTAATTAAAGAATTTTAGTTAGACATTTATGACAAATCAAAACTGTAATTGTTAAACACACCTTCTAAATGTTTTAGAGCTGCTCATACTTGGTAAAGGTCACCTGATCAGGGCACAGCTTTCACAAAATTTCTCAACTTTGCATATGTAGCCACCCCCACCCCACCCCACACAAAGAACAGCATAGTTTTCAGAGCAATTGTCCATGGCATTTTCTGTCAAACCATTTTATGGAGACAAAATTTTTGAGTTCAGTAGAAGAGTATCCACTGAAATTGAGATGTTTTATGAAAGCAGTACCTTATTTACAGCCTTATGCAGACTATACAGTACCTTGTTTACAGCCTTATGCAGACAATACAGTGCCTTGTTTACAGCCTTATGCAGGCCATACAGTACCTTGTTTACAGCCTTATGCAGACTATACAGTGCCTTGTTTACAGCCTTATGCAGGCCATACAGTACCTTGTTTACAGCCTTATGCAGACTATACAGTGCCTTGTTTACAGCCTTATGCAGGCCATACAGTGCCTTCTTTACAGCCTTATGCAGGCCATACACTGCCTTGTTTACAGCCTTATGCAGACTATACAGTGCCTTGTTTACAGCCTTATGCAGGCTATACAGTGCCTTGTTTACAGCCTTATGCAAACTATACAGTGCCTTATTTACAGCCTTATGCAGGCCATACAGTGCTTTGTTTACAGCCTTATGCAGGCTATACAGTGCCTTGTTAAGAGCCTTATGCAGGCCATACAGTGCCTTGTTAAGAGCCTTATGCAGGCTATACAGTGCCTTGTTTACAGCCTTATGCAGACTATACAGTACCTTATTTACAGCCTTATGCAGACCATACAGTGCCTTGTTAAGAGCCTTATGCAGGCCATACAGTGCCTTGTTAAGGGCCTTATGCAGGCTATACAGTGCCTTGTTTACAGCCTTATGCAGACTATACAGTGCCTTGTTTACAGCCTCATGCAGGCTATACAGTGCCTTGTTTACAGCCTCATGCAGGCTATACAGTGCCTTGTTTACAGCCTCATGCAGACTATACAGTGCCTTGTTTACAGCCTTATGCAGACTATACAGTGCCTTGTTTACAGCCTCATGCAGACTATACAGTGCCTTGTTTACAGCCTCATGCAGACTATACAGTGCCTTGTTTACAGCCTCATGCAGGCAATACAGTGCCTTGTTAAGAGCCTTATGCAGGCCATACAGTGCCTTGTTAAGAGCCTTATGCAGGCCATACAGTGCCTTGTTTACAACCTTATGCAGGCTATACAGTACCTTGTTTACAGCCTTATGCAGACTATACAGTGCCTTGTTTACAGCCTTATGCAGGCCATACAGTGCCTTGTTAAGAGCCTTATGCAGGCCATACAGTGCCTTGTTTACAGCCTCATGCAGGCTATACAGTGCCTTGTTTACAGCCTTATGCAGGCTATACAGTGCCTTGTTTACAGCCTCATGCAGACTATACAGTGCCTTGTTTACAGCCTCATGCAGACTATACAGTGCCTTGTTTACAGCCTCATGCAGACTATACAGTGCCTTGTTTACAGCCTCATGCAGACTATACAGTGCCTTGTTTACAGCCTTATGCAGGCTATACAGTGCCTTGTTTACAGCCTTATGCAGGCTATACAGTGCCTTGTTAAGAGCCTTATGCAGGCCATACAGTGCCTTGTTAAGAGCCTTCTGCAGGCCATACAGTGCCTTGTTTACAACCTTATGCAGGCTATACAGTACCTTGTTTACAGCCTTATGCAGACTATACAGTGCCTTGTTTACAGCCTTATGCAGGATATACAGTGCCTTGTTAAGAGCCTTATGCAGGCTATACAGTGCCTTGTTAAGAGCCTTATGCAGGCTATACAGTGCCTTGTTAAGAGCCTTATGCAGGCTATACAGTGCCTTGTTTACTGCCTCATGCAGCCTTATGCAGACTATACAATGCCTTGCTTACAGCTTTATGCAGGCTATACAGTGCCTTGTTTACAGCCTTATGCAGACTATACAGTGCCTTGTTTACAGTCTTATGCAGACTATACAGTGCCTTGTTTACTGCCTCATGCAGCCTTATGCAGACTATACAATGCCTTGCTTACAGCTTTATGCAGGCTATACAGTGCCTTGTTTACAGCCTTATGCAGACTATACAGTGCCTTGTTTACAGTCTTATGCAGACTATACAGTGCCTTGTTTACTGCCTCATGCAGCCTTATGCAGACTATACAGTGCCTTGTTTACAGCCTTATGCAGGCTATACAGTGCCTTGTTTACAGCCTTATGCAGACTATACAGTGCCTTGTTTACAGCCTTATGCAGACTATACAGTGCCTTGTTTACAGCCTTAGGCAGACTATACAGTGCCTTGTTTACAGCCTTAGGCAGACTATACAGTGCCTTGTTTACAGCCTCATGCAGACTATACAGTGCCTTGTTTACAGCCTTAGGCAGGCTAAATAGTGCCTTCTTTACAGCCTTATGCAGGCTATACAGTGCCTTGTTTACAGCCTTATGCAGGCTAAACATGTTTTACCAATGAAGAAAAAATAATTCTTATATCCCTCAAATTGTTTTCGTATGCAGTCTCCACCATCATTGACTGTCACTAATTAGTCAGAGACAACAATGGCAGCCTTCATGGAAATAAATGGGTCAATATTTCAGCAAAAGAAATCTGTTTTAAGTTTTTTATCTTTTTAAATGCCATCCACTGTTTTTATTGTAAAATGGTTATGCAGCTTAATAATTCAGCAACACAGATGACCAGGCAAATCTGTATACAAATTAAATGGGTCACAATTGTTTACAGAATTTGTCTGAAATGAATAATGAGTTTATATATCAGCACTGGCCTAAAGGACACATGTATCAGCACTAGCCTAGAGGACACATGTATCAGCACTAGCCTAATGAATAATGAGTTTATATATCAGCACTGGCCTAAAGGACACATGTATCAGCACTAGCCTAGAGGACACATGTATCAGCACTAGCCTAAAGGGCACATATATCAGCACTAGCCTAATGTGTAATAAGTAAATATGTCAGCACTAGCCTAATAAGTGCTTAATAAATATATCAGCACTAGCCTAATGTGTAATGAGTAAATATATCAGCACCAGCCTAATGAGTGCTTAGTAAATATATCAGCACTAGCCTAATGAGTGTTGAGTAAATATATCAGCACTAGCCTAATGTGTAATGAGTAAATATATCAGCATTAGTCTAATGAGTGCTGAGTAAGTATATCAGCACTAGCCTAATGTGTAATGAGTAAATACATCAGCATTAGTCTAATGAGTGCTGAGTAAATATATCAGCACTAGCCTAATGTGTAATAAGTAAATATATCAGCACTAGCCTAAAGAGTGCTGAGTAAATATATCAGCACTAGCCTAGTGAGTAATGAGTAAATATATCGGCACTAGCCTAATGCATGAGTAAATATATAAGCACTAAAGTAGCAAGTACATATATCAGCACTAGCCAAATGAGTAAATATATCAGCAATAGCCTAATGAGTAATGAGTAAATTTATCAGCATTAGCCTAATGGGCACATATATCAGCACTAGCCTAATACGTAATGAGTAAATACATCAGCACTAGCCTAATGAGTAAATATATCAGCACTAGCCTAATGGGCATACATATAAGCACTAGCCTAATGCATAATAAGCAAATATATAAGCACTAGAGTAGCAAGTACAGTGTGACCCCTCGCTATAACACGATAGTTGGGGTCCATAGAACCCGACCATGTTATATACCGAACCGTGTTATAACCAACCAAGTCAACAAGTCAATTAGCTGAAGAAAATGATGCATTTACCTAAAATATGGCTGGCAGGGGGTGGGGGAATTAAAGCGAGTGCAAAAATACATGCTTTTCATTAAATGAAGACAAACTAGTCTGAAAAACAAATATATTTTCACAACTTACATTTGTGTAATACAATCAATAATGCATCTACTGTACTTGTGTATAATAAATCCATGAATTCGAGTAGATCACATGTTATAAACTTCATGTATAATTCACATCCTGTTAGAAAACACAAACAACACATATTTATATATATTAATAACTGGTAGTCCTCATTTTGATCTATATCGGATTGTCACTTAACAATTCACTATAATTGTCGCAAGTAGCACAAGGCTATAGCTGTTTACATGTTACATGTATATGTACTTTAATTGGCCTAGATTTTGGTCAGCTGGAGACAGTATCATTCTGAGGTTACCCAGAGGATGATGCTATTGATAGGAAAATGAAAACTTTAACAAATTATAAAGTTTAACAAAAGTCTTTGCAGTATATCCCATCTTCAATTAACTTGACGGCCATATATCTATAGCAAAAGATTGGAAATTTAAATTGCATATTATGCCACCGTTGGTAGCAACCATAAGCATCAATTTTTTCCAGCATAAAATGAACCTTTCATGGCACAATAAACGTGTTAAAGTCACTTTGGAAAATGCAACGATCTATCAGATTCCATTGCTTTATTTAAGTTTGGTGCTGACTTCCTTTGATGAAAAGTTCTTTGCTGTTACTGGAGATTGTAGTCAGCTTGCCTTGATGAAGGGTACATGTGTTACTGAAGTTACCACTAATGGACAGCTTTGGAGGACCAAACAGATGTTTGTTTCTTATTGTGGTGGCAACATCATATAATTGTAGGACACTACTTGAGACTGCTTTTTTTTTCATTTGCTTAGTATTTATAAAGAACAATCAGTGCTTCAAAGGTGTACAGTTTTCACTGAAGTTTCTGCAAAACTATTTTTCTGGGTACATTTTAAAAACAAGAGGAATAAGCCGTCATTTGGTTGATTGCAGCAGTTACTTTTCCTGTTAAAAGTTGGTCAATTGTAGCTAGTCCCAGTAGTATAGATAGACCAACAAGTAGATCTCCGGATGCTTTTGCATTTTTCTTGTGACATTTCTGGTGGAGTGATGCTGCCTCCCACGCATGCATCAGAAATTTTTTTTCAAAAAAGGCTAATAGTCGATGAATACACAGGTGTTCTGTTCTGACAGGGATTACTACAGAAAATATGAGTGCTCTGAAGGATTAATTCTGTGAGTGACAAGAAGAGGAATTTTACTTACCATCCACATATAGAGGTCAGTCAAAATAAACATATTAATTACTAGTGAGTGGCCAATAATACAGCACTATTCCATCAGAAAGATCCATTATCAGATAGTGATTTGTTTGGTTCAACCAGTGGTTGATCTCTGCTACCAGAAATGTTATAAAAAAAAATAAAAGATGATAATATCTCACTGCACACAGTACCCAGGCCAGATGTCAGAATAAGCGGATTATGATATAACAATGCATTGTTAAGATGGTTTGTCAATACGTACAATATATAACAACAGATAAATTCCAGTGCATTTTATATCAAGTTTGCGGCTTCCTTTTATGATGCCTCTGAATTTCTTCACTCCCAACCCAAGGTTGTATATACAAGTTTAAACAGTAAATAATATCGAAGAACATACTATCCAGACCTATATTTTGTCGCGTGATCCCTGAATAAACTTTTTACATGTTACATTGTATTTTTTGTACTTTTAAAAAGAAAAAACCTTTTTTGTATATGAAATTGCAGGAGCAATGCCACAATCATCTTATATTAGAATTCATACACAATCTCTTCCCCAAAAGTGATAATAAACTTTCTACATGTTACTTTTTGTACCTTTAAGAAAGAAAAAAAATTTTTGTCTATCAGAAAAGTACATGTATATGAAATTTCAGGAGCCACGCCACAACCGTGTTATATCAAATTTGTGTTATAACACAGCATGCTATAGTGGGGTCACACTGTACATATATCAGCACTAGCCTAATCAGTAATGAGTAAATATATCAGCACTAGCTGAATGAGTAATGAGTAAATATATCAGCACTAGCCTAATGAATAATGAATCAATATATAGGTGCTAGCCTAATGAGTACATACATCAGCGCTAGCCAAATGAGTAATGAGTTAATATATCTTCAGTAGCCAAATGAGTAATGAGTAATCAGCACTAGCCAAATGAGTAATGAGCAAGTATATCTTCAGTAGCCTAATGAGTAATGAGTAAGTATATCAAATGAGTAACGAGTTAATAATTCTTCACAAGCCTAACGAGTAAGGAGTAAATATACCTTCCCAAGTAATTTATTTATTTCTGTTAGAACTATGACCAATCATTCCCAACAACAAAAGCATCATTACCAATGGACATTTCCTTTGCCAATTTGAACAGCCAAAGGAAAACATGCTAAATTACCATCAACAGGGATTCAAGAAAATGATCTCATGTTACAATAGTAAGACATTTTTAGCCAATCATTTGTGCTTTTTAGGTAGGGACTTTCATCAAAATGGCTGAAATACAGTACCTTTTTTAGTTCATATACTCCACATCTAAATGAAGAAAACTCAAGTAACCAAACAGAATTAAACAAAGCTGACAAATTCTGAACAGCTTTAAGATACTGACAGTTATGCAGTCTTACCTGTAGCTGTTGGCTGGTGAGACCGCGGGGCACTGCTCGTGTTGATACTGGAATTTAAATTTGCACCTGTCGTCGCCATTGTCTGCGTTTCTGTACGTCCAAATACGGATTTGTCTTGCATGTAGTTGTACCCATACTGGGATAAATAGTACTGCTGTGCGAGGGCGCTGGTCATTGAATAGTTCAGCATGTGACGGTACACGTCTCGTTGGGCTTCCAGTGCTGCAGCACTAGAGGAATCTGTGTCCACCTTTGATGAGCTATCTACAGCGGTGGTGGATCCATTTGCCTGGGATGTGACAGCTGCATAGAGTGAGGAAATTGATTAGGCCATCTTTGCAGACTTTGGCCTTTTCTTCAAACTAGACAATAGTAAACAATTATATAGACCTTTTTTGTGGTGAATATGAAGTTTTATAATTAACCAAATCTCACAGTAACTAACATAAAGCAGGTCAATATGACAGATTTAATGATTCATAAAATTTCATATTCATAAAAACAATGGTCTGTAAGTTTTTACTATATATAAGTAACTTAGCAAAATTTGGATTAAAAAAACCTTGTTTTTGAATAAGGAAAATGCCTTTTCAGCTGCATGACACAACAAAAACCACATGTCATTTAGAAGTAAATAACATCATGACAGTGCAATATAATAAATTACCACAGAGTATTGTGTTGGCCAATATAAAAGCATCTTTCACAGCAATCATGTAAGAATTTTCCACATTCTGTCAAGGTAGAAAGAGCTGGTATTCACAACACATTCTTACATGCATGCCACAAATAAGTAAATTTTTAAGCAACGTTAAATAATCCTGGAAAGTAGATCACAGTGACCCTGTGTTATATCTGCTGGATAAATCCTTGAATGCTGATCATAAAAAATTATATGAAATAATCCATCATGATGTTTCCTGATTGAAAATTTTGGTCTTAATGAGTGTTTTTGAAGTAAGAGTTAAAAGATGCACACACACAACAAAAATTTCAAGATTTATCATTGTAAAGTGTTTAGAGAAACACTACATTAAACATGCTTTTTAAAAGGGGGCCAGCCATTTTCACTTGCAGCACCATGTTTTGCTTTGTCTCTTTAACTTGAATAAAATGCTTGGGCTGGATTAGAAGATCCTCAAGAAAAACACCTCTGGTACAGGTGAAAAAGTTGTAAGAATTGCACAGCAACTGTAAAAGCATTTATACCAACTTGAAGAGGAGATAGAGGGGACAGGGAAAGGGGAGGTGGGGGGGGTACAGAGTCTATCAAAAGGAAAGTACTAGATATCTACAGAAAAATCAGTAAATGTCCAACAGCATCTGCTAGGTGTTAACATGTGATAGCCTAGTGTCCCATCAGGAAGATACGTGTACCATTAGTCGATGTTTTCACGCCACAGAAATGTGACTGTTTATGCTGGCACTGGCAATCACCAAAATCACCAGAGGCTATCAAGAAGGTGAATCATTTCAAAAAAAACAAATAGTATATTTAGTTATTGAAAATTTCTAGGCTTGAGATCTTCTGGCAGATTTCTGCCTTGTTGTCAAAGACTTGCACCTGTTTAACATGTTATTTACAAGGATGTATAAATGATGCTTTCTTGACAAAGGAACTTTACAAAAGTGCATAATTTTACAAGACATCAAACTTTAATAACATTTCAGATTTAGATCAAAATTAACAAGGGAGATACTAATAATAACTGGTAATGATTATAGCTGAACAAAAGCCAGATCTGGAAAATTCTTTCTGCAAAACAGTAGGCAATCCAATGAGTTAGAATTTTTAGTTAAAATTTTGGCAAATACTGAGAAAATTATAGCACCAACCTATCATGGCCCTGGACTTGTGAGTCACTAGTAATCATGTGAAGTCTTCAACATGATCTGACAGTGATCAAAGCTATATGGCTTAACATGCTACATTACTTAAGCTGGGGAAGTCCAGCAATTTCGCAACCAGTTACTGCTACCACTCAAACTCTAAACAAAGCTTTTGATAACTGCCACTACGGATGTTAGTTTACCTGACTCTGCTGATGTAGCAGCTGCCGCAACTGCAGCTAATGTGGCAGCTGTGCTGGGATCAAGTCCTGACTTGCTCAACATTCTGTCCAGCATGAATTGCCCATACTGCTGTAGCAACGAATTCTGCTGCACCGCCCATGACAAAGAACTGCTATTGTCTGTTGTTACAGATGGCTCTGCCTTTAATGGAAGTGTCATTCCCCCTTTCTGCGCCTCCTGATAAACTGCTGACTCAAGAAGTGCTTTGTCTAGGTATGCATCTGGTGGTTTTGTGTTTGTTGTGCGTACTGAGTGTGCAGGAGGTGGTACTGGTGGTAGGGATGTGTTTGGATTCTGTGAGACAGCTGCATTTAGGACTGCTTGTAGTGTAGCACTGCTATGAGTCGTCCAAATGTTTGCATCTGTTGATGCAGTTGGTTCCTCTTTTACAGAGGAGTCCATGTTGAAAATGTTTGTTTTAACCTGTGGGCCAAACTTAGGCAATCTTTACAGATATACTTTTCCCCTTGCATGCAAATCCATAAAATATTTTTGGGAGGATGGAAGTCTCGTATTTTTGTTCATATTTTGGCAGAAGTGCTGGTGCATTTTCAGTCTAATTCTTTTCACCTTGGTGACAAAAACAATATAGGCAATATGTTTATTAAAATTGCTGCGCACATATGTAGACCTCCACTGAAATGACCTGAAATTAGTAAACAATGATCTAATTACAAGATGAGTCAATGACATAAATATACAGTGAACTCATCTATTTTTATCGCCATCAATTTTAGTGATTTTGTGAAAAATGTCATTTTCATTTGTACAGTTCTCCTTCATCATAATGCTCATCATCATATTATGATTTCAGATCTAAAATGGTAAAACAACATACAAGGAAAACCGTTATATTTGAATTGGTCAACCAAATATAGAGTTGAAAGAAAACACAAACCTTAGTACTATATGTTTTTTCCTTTTCAAAACATTATTATTTGACAACATTCTACCATTCCTGTTATACCACAGTTGGCACATAATGCTAGTCTCACTACATCATGGTTTTGTATATAACACTGTTGGCACTTATATATATATACTGTATAGAGGGAGTACTGTACTTATGAACTCCAGAAGGGTCATTTATATACTGACTTAAATTCTTCAGTTTGTTATAACAGTTACTATAAAGTTTTATCGGCAACTGAGAAATTAGGACTAATCTGATCTGAAATATGTATGCATCTGCTCCCATGTACATGGTACAGGAGTTGTTCCAAAAAAGTTTAGAAATCTTTTTAACTGCCATTTTATAGTGAACTTTCAGAGAGTAAAAAGTTAAATCCTTGATTAAGAGTAGTTGATTAATCATATGTACTAACTTGCAATTGCAATACTGTAATCTAGTTCTCAGTTAAAATTCATTATAATGAACAGCTACTGTTGTTCACAATTTAAGTGATATTGCCAAAAATACACTGCAAATGAATATGATGGTTTTTAAACATGCACCACACACGAAATGTGTAATATAGATACAACTCAGAAAATTTTCTACTTGATAATAAAGTATTGCTTAAAACCAGTGTTAAATGCAAATATGGATACTGGGAAATAAAGGCATAATTCAAATAAGAGAATGAAAACAACACACACACACACACATTATATATATATTGCATTTCTTCCTTTGCTCCACATCTCCCTGTTCAGCTCTTACTTCTCCCTGTTCTGTCCAAAAGAAGAAGTCACTTCTCCCTAAAATTCAAGTCTAGCTTGACCCCTGTGAATATATAATGGCTATGTGCCTTGTACAAATTAAGCATGTGTAACTTTTCATAAAGATTACATCACTTTATAGGAAAGCTTAAATCGCTGAAAAACAGCAACTCGTAAATGCATTGATCGAAGTAAATGAAATGGCTACATGCATCTAGCTGAAATGTAATTTGGAATAATGTGATTTGGTGAAAACAATGAATAAAGCAAAATCTGCTTCTAATATTTTGGGGAATAAACATAGATATAAGTGACGCTAAGCATGATTCGAATTTGTATGTACTGTACATGATAGTGCAACCTGATCTTCCCAGTAAACTCTAACCCAAGAATTATGAATTCTTTATCTACTTTCATTCTGTATCATGTTAGAAAAATCGGAAAATATACACATGCAAAATAATTACAAAATGCTATCGTAATAGTTTATAACAGTTTATTTACATGGTTATTGAATGAGCTGGTTACTGTTGAGTGACGTGTCGATATTACCAAGTTTATCTTGACATATTGGTATTTACAAGTGTTGGGACACTGAAAATGCTAGATTTTATATGATGCATATAAGTCTTTGGACAAAAAAATATTATCTTTTCATGTCCAAAGATTTGCAGCCATTAGGATATTCACTTTTAGGTTGAGTCCAACTACAAACAGCCAAAGCTATTTGCTCTACTGATTACTCATAACAAACAGCACAGATCTAGATATTCCTGGCTCATTATGCAATGGCCGAACTAGGTCACTGCAATTTGCAGCTGGGTTTGCCATATAACTGAGAATGTATGATAGTTTTGACTGTCATAGTCCTCAATGCAACTTGTTAATACATTAGATGGCTCATGACAGAATGCTAAAGGATGCAAATTAAGCTGTCAAAATAAAATAGGGTTCATCATACAAACATGTGACTTTAGAGCTTTTTTATGCAGAGCAATTTTATTTCACTAGCTATTTAAAAAAAAAGTTTAAAAAAGGGCTTCAAAGTCCGACCTTTTTCTTTCCTACCACATTTCTCTCGGACCTTAGATCGATGAAAAACTTTATCTATGCAATGATGCATGAGGTAAAAGGAGAATGATCAGATCCTTGCATGCAATAATGCCAAGGCAAGAGAGCCTTTTTGGATTCCAGCATACAATTAAGCATATATTAAAGTAAAAAAGCCCCCCTTCGACCCTAGTAGGCAATGATGCATAAGGTAAATGAGCCCCTTGGATCCTAGCATGAAGGGCATTCTGAACTGGAATCTTTATGAAAACAAAGAGACACTCTTATGGTCATCTGTAACTAGTCTTTTAAGTTTTGCTGTTGGACCACTGCATAACTATTCAATGCCTTGCAATAATTCATTTTACATGGCAAGGTGGCTTGACTGAAAGATCTGAACAGATTAAGTTTAGCACTGACCTCTTAAAGACAAGGCACTGAAATAACCAAGGTAGTAATCTGCAACATGGAAACATCCAAAGTATTCCAAACATGGTAACTTTCAATGGTGAACGCTGTAGGACTCACGGTGCTAATTCAGTTCTCATAGTAAACCTATGCAAACACCATGATATTAAAAATTCAATAACTTAAAATTTCAGAGTGCTCATGATGAAACCTATATTTATCAGTATAGATGAAACCTGGATGTCAGCTTCTGTGTAGAGGAAAAGATATAAGCCATGGCATTTTCTGGACCTGCATGTGTTTGAAACGTGCTTTCAATTCCACACCAAAGTGTCAGGTGCTAATTTTAGTAATGAGTGTTCCAAACTCAAGACTGTTAAAGGACTGAAATTCCATCAATAAAACAATGTCTCTATTTTTTTTCACTTACAACTAGGATAAGCTCTCAAAAGATTCTTTTTCCTAAAACATAACTTACATTATTAACCAATCCTGGTCAGCCAAACCCATATATGTTCTATTTTATGTTCACCCATTTCCAGGCTGGTTCCCATTTTTCCATATAATTAGTACAGTATCCACCCTTGAGTTTCTTGACAGCCCTAGGAATAGTAGTTCAATACATAAGTAAGCAATGTGTATAGTTCTGCTTGTCAAAGATTACATTATTGAATATTAAATTATATTGCAAGTTCATTTTCACCCTAAAGAGCAATGGTGCGTTTCAGGCAACATTTAAATATTTGAGCTTTATTTAAGAAAATCAGAAAAAAATATTAAAATAAAGCTGTCTAATAAGAGTCATCTTTTTTAATATCACCATTTATCTCTCTTCAATTAAATACTGAAATATATTTTCAGCCTTGTCATATTATGTAATTAATGAGTAAAAGGTCAAGGTGACCATCTATATGTACATGTATTATTACAGAAAAAGAGATTTAAATGACAAAAATTAGCTAAAATTCCTCCCAGAAGACATATAATTTAAAGCTAAAGCAAGGTAGAATTAAGTCCATTAAAATGCAAAATATGAAGTTTCAAAACATTCACTGAATGAAATTAGTGGGATGCAAAGTGATGAGAGGTCATCCCCATTAAGCATGGTGGAAAAGACCTAAGTGATCATATCTGAAACATTATGTTTCAAAACACAACTTGGAAATATCATACTGCTTACTATAATTACTCTATAAATGGTAAATTGTATAAATTTTATATATGTATTGCTTAGATATGAACCAAAGTACAAAACACTCTACCTAACATAGTCAAATTTACACACTGTTCCCCCTCCCCCCTTCCTGGCAAAGTTGATATATCTGAATATGTGTTTAATATCCCACTGAAAGTCACTCTGTGGTTTACAAAAGGTATTAATTTTGCTTGTTATCCACAAGCAGAACCATATGACTGCATTTATAGTAAAGTTAATTGCACTTGCATATATAGAGTCACTGTATTGCTGTAGCTGTCTATAGGACTCATGGTACTAATTCAGTTCCCATAGTAAACCTATGCAAACACCATGATATTAAAAATTCAACAACTTAAAATTTCTGAGTGCTCATGATCAAACCTATATTTATCAGTATTTGGTAATGGTTGTTACATCTCTTGACTTATTAATTTCCCTAATTTACCCATGATGCAATGCTCTTCTGGTGAGCAAATCTTTGTAGTAATGTTGTCAAATAAAGCTGTGAATGAACCTTTATGGGACACACCATGAAAACATAGCTGTATATGTGGAAATTATGACTTGTAGTTTTGTAATAATAATAAACAGCAAAATAAACTTTGATAAAAACATGATTTTTATATGAACTAATTACTTTTTTCCTATTTCAAATACAATTCATGTCGTGACTTGAAAGGTCTGATAAACAGCAGAATTTAGCAATACATAACACAGAGTGATGAGTTTACGGTTGATTGTAATTTACAAAATCCAGAAATGCAATCATGATAATCTAATTAATCTAATGCATGGTTACAGAGAAGGACAAATAATCCTTAAAAGTATATGTGAGTGTGCAAGAGAGAGAGGGAGAGAGAGAGAAAGAGAGAGAGAGAGAAAGAGGTTGGTTGGGTGGATGGGAGAGACAGTTGTATAAATGTGCGTATGCAACAGTAGAGCGTACATGCCTTTGTTTATTAAAAAAGGAAGTAAGCCACAAAGTTTATTATTTAATTAAGAAAAGGACACAATGAGTATTGAAATGGCTAAGTTGAATCAAACTACAACTGTCGCCATGAGATGTTGACGTTATAGATGTGACGAAGTTAAATTTAGTACTTATAATGAAATTAGAGTATCTACTGAAACTAAAGCTCATTACAAACATTATCCAAACAATTCTTAATATTAATAAATAATATAAAGATGATTTAATTTCAATGTTCACCACAAATATGTGATTCAGTATAAAGCATCTGTTCAATTAAATCTCTCTCTCTCTCTCTCTCTCTCTCTCTCTATATATATATATATATATATATATATATATAATTTTTTCTGCACGGACAATACTGCCAACTTTTAAGTTCAACCTTTCTTCAGTAATTTCAATTTGTTCCGGTAATTCCCTTTATTACAGTAAATCTAGGGACTGGATTTTGAAGGAAAACAAAACATGAAAACTATGATGTCTGGGTTTTTTTAATCACTTAAGTATCTAAAAGTATATAAGATGATTTATTCATTCACATGTGAAACAGTTTTAACATTAATAATCTAATTCAAACATGTATTTGATATTTTTAAAAAGCACCTTCTTATTACATATCAGACAGAACTGATAATTTGCTTTTTTTTTAATGTGTCATCTCCAGACAAATCTAATTCACATTCCTCTTCATCTAAGCAAAATATATTTCACACAAAATAACTGATTATTTACATATCTAGGATTACCAAGAAAACAACGAATATATATAAATATGTGTATGGAGGATTTATAATAATAATAATAATAATAATAATAATGCTTTAAATAGGAGAATTTATGTGTGATGGGTTGAATTTTAATGATAATAATATAAATTCAGTCTGTGAAACACACAAATACGCGATCACAGTTTTATGTCAATTTAAGCACTCAAGTTGATACATTCATAAGGTGGTATTGCTCACCGGAAATAGAGATTGTAAATTCGCGCATATGGTTTCTGTTTTCAATTCAATGAAGAGCTCTTCAAGGGACCCTATTTTCAGGGGTGGTAACAACAGTTATCAAACAGGCCTATAGATGAAACTTGGATATCAGCTTCTGTGTTAAGGAAAGGATATGAGCCGTGGCATTTTCTGGACCTGCATGTGTTTGACACATGTGCTTTCAATTCCGCACCAAAGAGTCTGGTGCTAATTTTTTGTAATGAGTGTTCCAAACTCAAGACTGTTAAAGGACTGAAATTCCATCAATAATACAATGTCTCTATTTTTTTTCACTTGCAACTAGGATAAGCTCTCAAAAGATTCTTTATCCTAAAATATAACTTACATGATTAACCAATCCTGGTCAGTCAAACCCATATATACTCTAATTTATGTTCACCCATTTCCAGGCTTGTTCCCATTTTCCATATAATTAGTACTGTGTGTCCTGTAGTAGTCAACAAGGTAAAGAGATTTCAGGATCATGCACATAAGAAACAATCTCTTGCAAGCAAACAATCAATCGATCAACAATTAGTTTTAAATATGGTGAAAATTTATTTATGTAAATGATTTGTGTTATTTTTTTACAATATAAATGAAACAAGTGGCATGATAACCTATTTCATTTCTTTTCTTTCCCCAATAGCTGGCAATTTATTAATAATGAATCAAAGCTCACCACACAATAATAAACCGAAAATCCCAGATCCTCAGTCTATCGAAAATGATGGTAAAGTTAAGCAAGCACCCAAGAGAAAGAAAGCAGGAGTCCATGCAAAAGGTATACATTTTTCATATCAATCAAACAAGTTAAAACAAATAAAACAATAGAATGAAATCAAGATCAAGATATAGAGAGAGATGTTCAAATTGTGTGTGTGTGTGTGTGTGTGTGCATGTGTGTGTGTGTGTGTGTGTGCATGTCTGTGTGTGTATGTGAGAGAGAGAGAGAGAGAGAGAAAGCAAGTAACCACACTCTGAAAATAACTTTTAATTCAATACAGGATTACCCTGTTTAATTACCAAATCACATCATTTAAGTAAATTCACAAATAACTGATACAAATACTGACTCTAAAACATAAATTCTGTTCCTTTATCAACATTTTACTCACACCCCCATCCCTGACCAGAATGTCACATAAAATTTATAGCATAAGTTGATAATAGTCGATTCATGGATGGGTGGTTGGTTGGACGAAAGGATGGATGGATGGATGGATTAGTGTTTAGTGGCACATCAACACAATAATGCCTATATGGTACTCATTAAAACTAGAGTTCTAAAAGTCTACATAAGATAATTGTTAATAAACTTGGAAATTTACAATCCACCTTGAACAGCTCAAGACATACAAGGGCTTTCCTTAATAGTCGGAAGTAGTGTGATTTACCTGGCTACTTTTACTTTACACCCAGCTACTGTAAAAAAAAAATCTATCCCTGTTGGGAGAGGTCCCCCCCAACCCCACCTATTTTGGCAACTCAGCCCCTTACTTTAAATCTAATGGAAAGCCCTGCAAGAGCTGTTGCAGACCCAGTTAGAATGGACAACCATTTTTAGTTACACTGCCATTGATTGTGATAGACACAATTGGCAATGACAACAGTAGCTGCCATTTTTAATTACATTGCTAGTGAGAGTGATAATTCCCATTAGTAAGGACAACAATAACTGTCATTTTCAACTACGCTACCAGTGAGCGTGATAGACCAAATTAGCACTGACAACAGTAGCTGTCATTTTTAATTACACTGCCATTAAGTGTGACAGACTCAATTAACATGGACAACAGCATCTGTCATTTTCAATTACATGGCCAGTAAGCGTGAAAATCCCAATCAGCATGGAAAGAAGTAGCTCTGTTATTCTCAATTACACTGCTAGTGATTGTGATAGTCACAATTAAAATGGACAACAACTGCTATTCTCACTTACACTATAATTAAAGTGTGATAATCCCAATTAGCTAGGACAACAGTAGCTGTTATTCTCAATTACAATTCTTAAAAAGTCTGATAATCCCAATCAGCCAGGAAAACAGTCATTAAGTTAACATCAATTATACTGCCAGCAAGTACAATGATCTGATTTAGCATGTACAACAATTTCTAAGTTATTTTCAATTACGTTGTTTGTGACAGCAGCAATCCCAATTAGCATGGACTACCGCCTCTCAGATAAACTCAATGACACCAATGATACACTGCCCACCCAGCCAACCCCCAACAAATGTACAGCAATGTAATTCTTTATCTTTTTAAAGATGGATACAGCATGAATAATTCCTTTCTATTGTAGGTCTGGCAAAAATATTTTCTTCTGTTCATCACAAAACAACTATTCATTATTAAATCAAACCATAAATTTGTGAATTAAAAGAATATTTACCATATATACTTACTTTTAACTCGAGCCTAGCTACACATAATGTGCTGGCAGATTAGGGTCTGTTGTTTGTTCTACTGATTACTCCTACCAAACTGCATAGACCCTGGTCTGCCGGCACATTATGCGCTGGCATATTGGGGTCTGTACAGTTTGCATTTGGACTGGACTTACAAGCAAGTATAAAATGAATCATTAGTGTTTGTTTTAATATTATAATCAAAGAATAGGATCTCTGCCTCTTAAAAGGAAAGTCAACACTGCATCAGACAGTCACATCTAGAACAATTTCAAATCACCAGGTCAGAGTGGCCCTGGATGAAACAGTGAGTTAAAGATAAACATGAAATATGAAAAACACAACCAAAGATATTAGTAAATGAACAGTAACTGTCATGGACATCACTCATATAACTCACACATTGTGTCCACCATACACTGTGTGATGCTTGTGTTGTTTTCACTGAAGGAAACTGATTTTGTATCTGGATTCTATGGAAGCCATATTTTTGCTAAAGTAGCCAGCTTAGACACAAACTTGACATATCACATTCTGTAAAAGCTTTACACCAAGTTTGATTAAAAGTTTCTTAACTGTTTTGCAAAGTCTGACGTGTTTTCTCACAGTGGTTATGTAAGCCATCCCAGGAACAACTATTTTATTGCACTACAGTAACAAAATCTTATGTGTGACAACAAGCAAAAAACCTAAAGTTCAGCCATGCATTTTGTCTAGGAACACCACAGCTAACTTATCACTTAAAAAGGTTATGGATGTCAACACTGATTTACCAACACCATAACATCATGAGTCAACCTATGCATGCAGTGAGCAAGAATACAAATGATATTCTGTAGCCATATAAATGTGTTCTGCATAACAATCACCACTCCCTATATTTCCATAAGTTAAATAAAACTGAAGTTACTAAACTTTTGTTCTGGCAGTAAGAATATTGCAGAATTCATTCAAATCAAAATTGAAACTAACAACACATTAAAAAAAATTATGCCTTGTAAAATCTGTAATTACCAATATTATTGTCCAAGTTCATTTAGTATACAGTACAAATAAGATGCCAGGTTCTGTAAGTGGGATGAAAACTGTGAGAAGATTTCTACATACCTTATGTAAACATGGTTGTTAAAAGTGGGATTCATCAACCAGCATGTTTCTTCGTGTAAAGTTTATTTTAATTTGATATTCTAGAAAATTATCTTCATTTAGAAAATAGAACACACTCCCTGTCACAAGAAATACAGATATTTTTTATGACTTAAGGTAATATTTGTTTTAAACCATTTCTTTTTCTCTTCCAAAACTACAAACATTCCTTAAAACATCAAGAAAAATTCAGTGAGAATGGGATTTCAGCTGAAAGGGAAATAATCTTGTCTAGGCTTATAATAGGATCATTTTTAATGTTGCATTCTCAGCAAAACAAAAAACAAAAAACAAACAGGAAAAATCCACAGCAAATCTGATGGAACAAAAACCCAGAAAAAATGTCCATGCTACAGTATTGGTATTTCAAAATACGAGCAGTTTTTTGTAACTATAACCTTTTCTGTGCATAAACTACAAACATAAAGCCCTGTTCCAATCCAAGGCAATAGGAAGCATGCAGTCTAATTAAAACTGGACTGTAATCATTTACATGCCAGCCATTACAGTCCATGAAAGGATGCCTTAATTGCCCTGCATAGTTAGTCAGTCACTCATGTCCACAGATATAATATTATTAAAAGGCATTCTTTCTCCATATTGGTAATTTCTCATTCTATGAAGTAATACAAAGGGTCTCCAATCATATGATGTAGCTTGAATTAATCTTTTTCAAATATTGGCATTTTGTCATGAGTTTAGAAAAAAATTCAACTTGTAAAGTCCTAATTCTAGTTACTGTTATTACATAATACCTATACTGTTATGCAGGAGTTAAGTTACCAGAAGGAACAACAATACTTTTGAATCTGTTTAAATTATACATGCACAGAAAAAAATATTGCTTTTCTTGCTTATAACATAAGTCTCATCTATACACATGTTCAAGTATGTAATTTTGGACCACAACAATCATGAACAATCGGCCCCACCAAGATTGAATAAAAACAAAGTGTTAGGGGATAACTATTTTTTATTAATGGGAACAGAGAGGCTAATATGCTAAACAAATATCAGCAATCAGCGGTCCTACAAAAATACTTGCACAGCATGTCATCAGAGTAGACACATTAACAGATTTTACCTAAACATGGTGCATACTGGAGTAATATATTTAGGCAAAGTGACTTCTACCAACCCCCAAAACCCCAAACTGACTTCCCATCCCCACTCCTGACTTGAGCAAAGTTTTGGGGAAAACAAAAAAACTAAAAATGTTTACAGCAGTCACTTAAAATACCATTTTACTAAATATATGAGTTAATATTAAAAAAATACTCAATTTTATGAAAAATACAAAAATTGATCTTTCTTATTCAGCAGATGTTGTGTACAACTTGTTACTGAAAAGATTGTACTCAAAATTATGACTGCTTAACTCAGGTGACAGATATTGAGGTATTTCCTACTTTGACAGTAAACAAAACTTGTTTATTTTACCTAACAATAACAAACCCCCCGCCCACTGTAATACTTGCTCATGATTAGTCAACAAATACAAGGAATTTCACCTACCTATTCAAGTTGCATGTTTAAATTTTCATCAAAAATATGATTACCATCCACTGAAACATAATTGCAGACAGAAATGATAATTCAACCAACATGAACACTAATCAGGAGCACAATGAGGTTAAACTGTTTTACAGTACTCACTGAACAGTAAAAAATTCACAACAGTTGATAATGTACTTTGAATAAGAAAACACTAATGGCCTGAAAATATGGGTGGGGTAGGATGGTGGTATCCAATCAAGAAAAGATGTCAATTTCACTTTACCTGCATATTTAGGCAAAATGACAGACACTGGCATGACCATAAGGGTTTGAGTTACTAAATTTAATTAAAGAGCCTGAAGCCAGCTTGCATTTTCAAAATTAGCTCACAATTTTTTGAGTATGCAAGCATTAAAATTCAATCCTTGATGTAGTTAATTATATGTTACTACCATTTCAATCCTATCACATTCAATCCTATACCTCAATACTCTTGCCAAATCACATAAATTCTTTCTTGTCAGTTCTGACTTGGTGCAATGGTGAGGCATTGCCTGAACTAAGTAAAACACACGAACTACAAATCTTCATCAAAAATCTTACTGCTACCATGAACAACTAAAATATATAAGTGACAAGACACACTGTTGGTCTTGGTTTGGTACTTTATGGACAGCAATACAAAAGTATGTTATTAAGTGCCAAGGCAATTATAGCCAAATGACTTGCTCAAGGACACTATGGCAGTTGACACTGGCTTGTACAATGGTAGGATTCAAACCTGCACCCTTTTGGCTGTCAGTCTGGCACACTAACCAGAATCAATGCAGCTCCAACATTGTTATACCAAATCATGTCTGTCATCACAGGAACAAAATGAATGACCGTGAATTGTTCTAATGAAATCCAGAAGTAACTAAGCATATAAGTAAATTAAGTTTTCCAATATACATGTATCTAGACAGAAAGTAGATATCAAGGCAAACAAACTGGTGTTATTACTTATTCTAAAATGATTCAGAACTTAGCATGCATTAAGTTTAAAAGAAAACAATGCCAGCTACTACAAAATATGATCTGGGGTGTGATAAAATAGTTGGAATTTTTTTCTGAGCACCATAATGCATGTATATACTATACATGTTTAACATGTCTACATACTAAAATGGGCTCCAAGGATATGTCCAGGAAGTAAATAATTGGTGTAATTGTCTGACTCGCATTCCATCTAATTAAACTTTTTATGCCACTTATTTCACATCTAAGAACTTATAATTCATTTATATAGTTCTAAATTTCTAAGTTTGATCTTTTGTGCACCACACCAACTTGTGCAACTGCACTGTAAACACCTCCAGTCTAATGTATGTACCCTAATTTCTCGCAATATTGTTTGAAGGTCACCATTTAAATGACAAACATCTAGTCTACGCCCCTTGTGGCAAAATATTATCGTTTCATCAACAAATTGTTTGTAAAAAGGTCAAGTTTAGATAGTGGACTCAATAAACAATTTGTTACAATGTTCCAAATGCAGCTAAGGACTGGGCAGAAAACTTAAATTCGGAAACTATGCATGTATATCCTATATATGTACAAGACATATATACCCCAGCTACATGTACATTCTTGTAACCTGACCCCATGCCTAATACAGTGCATGTACGTCGCACCTATTCCCCAGCTGCGCGCTCAAATACAGAGCTGCCACTTTAAAGCATGCTTGAGAAAGATTTATTACGTACAAATGACTATATTCAAAAGCCAAATTACCTAGTCATGGGGTGGAAATGCACGTTGAAAAAGTGAAATATCTTCCGTGCCAAGTTGATCTACATGTCCGACCCGGAAACAAGCTACCTTCCGCTACTCTATGCGCAAGAGTCAATGTCATTCTATTGGAGTTGCTTCCCTTAGATAATTGGCGGTAAAGTGTAAAAACTCTTCAGAGCCGTGGAGTTAGGAAAAGAAAACACGGTTTTAGCTATAATTTCTTTGCTCTCACTCCCATTGAGTTTCGCACTTTTTCAGTTTCAAGACTTTTTTTTATTCTTAATTAGTCTCTGTTTAAGCGGCTTATTCGGTCTCCCTAAACACAGTAATGTACAGAAATGGCAGCAATGGATATTAATGTACGGTAATGGATATTAATGCAGAGTAATGGATATGAAAATACATAATGTAAAACAAATTAAAGTAATGAAGCAAGAAGCAAGAAATTATAAATAAAAATACATTTCTTACATTTTGTTCTTGTTATTAACAATAATATTATATGATGGCGCTTGTGTATAATACTGGAACACTAATATACAGAAAAGGATGTATGGTAGCATATAAAAACGATGTATAGCAATAGAAGTTATTATATTTATATTTATTCATTTATTTATGTCCCCATTTAGGAGACTTTTTAAGATTTAATTTCTCTAAGTTTTCATTAAAATTTTTTAACTGATTTAATTTTAGGATCAACGGCGAAAACATCGTTGATATTTGTATAGTTATTATTGGATTTTATATATAAAATAGAAAAGATAAACTCCAGTTTCGTAACAAGTTTAAACTAGTAGATTATGCCTTAATCAAATGCCACATATTCACACCTGTTCCACGTGCCTTTGATGTCCATCGTAATTACAACAGATAGTCAAAAAGGTTGAGTAGGTAATGTCAAATAGGACCAAATAATTTTCATTTAGCGGCATACTTTGAAATGTAACGAACAACGGCATGAAGAAATTCAATACATGTATGAAAAATAGTGTTTATTACAGACTTTTCCTAATGTTTAATGTAAATAATTGGACTCAAGATTAAAAGAATACTTCGACTTGAATATATATATATATATATATATATATATATATATATATAGAGAGAGAGAGAGAGAGAGAGAGAGAGAGAGAGAGAGAGAGAGAGAGATGGTTCTATTTTATATTCTGCCTATGTGGTTAGAGCGTCCGCTTAGGATGCGGGAGGTGGCAGATTCGAACCCCGGCCGAATCATACCGAAGACTTAAACAAAATGGTACAAACAGCTACCTCGCTTGGTGCTAAGCATTTAGAGGTTAGTGTTAGGACTTGTCGGCCTGGTGTCAGGATAATGTGACTGGGTGGGATATGATGCTACATGTCTGCGGCATGGTACCCCAATGCTATACATCACTATAAACTGCCACACTGCAGACATCTTAGCGGGATAGTTTATATTCTGTTCTTAACGATTATTATAATTATTTTATTCTCCCAGCTATTTCTTAGAGCTGTCAGTACGACCTTTCATTTTCACATGCAAGCATCCATTCACTGCGGAATAACCTTGTTGGATGGACTGTCTTCGTATGTGCTAGAATCTACTCTAAATGTTATATAATTAATATATACAGCCATTGTATGATTCTGGTTGCCCCAAATGGAGGGATTACAATGCTACTAATCTTAATCAGATAATTATACTCCATGGAAATGTTCTTGATCCCTCACATTTTATTCCTTATTTCGTAATCCGTATCAATGATCCCCATACTCCAGCATCAAATCATCATTGATACAATCTGTGGTCTATTTTGCACATTGATCTGTCATTTGAATAAATTCAAAACGATTCTGTACAAAACACCTTTACATGTTCTATAGCATTGTTGTGTAATATCACTCCCAATGATATTAAAGTAACACATACGTTGTATTCTTTTAAGAACGCGCTTAAAAACTCACTTCTTTTTGCTTGTGCCAAACCTCAGACAAACTGAGATATCTGACTTGGATACCGCCACCACCTTCCTAACTCCTAAAATGTACCCGTTTATCTTATGTATGTATTAATCGATATACAGTAATGACTGTTTATTTCGTTCGCGGTTACGATGTTTAATCTGTTATAACATCTGAGTTTGAATTCCCCGCCCCAGGCTTCCTTTTTTACAAGGTTACATTGGTTATAGTGTTTTATTTGCTTGGCCTGCCTGAGAAAATTAGCTCATTTATAACGTTTGTATTACCTGACGTGCCTAAGCGACATAAACAACAGATCGGATAGCCCGACATCCGGTGCATCTCTAATTTCAGAATGGACCCTTGCTGCATTTTAAGTGAACTGCTCATCTGGCTATGATAAAAACACCGTTTGTAAAACCGGCTACTGCAAATACCGTTTTATAGTTGAATTCTGCCGCTTTTGAAACTTGACTTATTTTTTATTTATTCAAAGAAAATGTAAATGTTATATTCACGCGTTTTTTTCTATACATTACAGAAACCAGTCAGAATCAGTCTACTGGGTACCGGAACTGAATGATGATAAAACTGAAGCCATTCTGATCACAACACAAAGACTTTCTCATTCACATCCTTTACCTCATACAATAAATATCAGCAACACCAACATTAAATTCACACAGTCAGTACGAAACCTAGGTGTTACTCTCGACAGTACTCTATTATTGCACCAACATGTCATGAAGATATGCAAGGCTGCATATCTTGAGCTGAGACGCGTCAGCTCTATTTGCAAGTATCTTTCAGTTGATGCCACTAAAACATTTGTGTGTTCCTTAGTACTTTCAAGACTGGACTATTGTAACTCAATTCTGTCTAGTTCGTCTCAATATCTACTCCAGAAACTTCAAAATATTCAAAACACAGCTTCTCGGATCATCCTTAGAGTACCACGATCAGAGCACGCCTCCCCACCCCCTGCTCTCTACCCTACACTGGCTATCCATTCGATCCAAAATTAAACACAAAATTTGTTCTCTGTGCTACGTTTCACTGACTGGCTCCAGTCCAACATACGTATCTGACCTCACCCAAGTGTACACACCAGCAAGATACTTCCGCTCCTCTTCTGACACTCGTATTCTCATTATTCCCACTATGAAGATGAAATCATATGGACAGCGTTCTTTTGCATACCAGGGCCCAGCAACGTGGAACGAATTGCCCACTGAACTTAAACACAAAGACACAGTGATCTCATTCAAGAGCTCTTTTAAAACTCACCTATTTCAACTGCAAGAATAGACTTAAAGACCTAATAATGTTTCCTTAATTTAAATATTTACAGCATGTTTTCTGTTTCCTAATTTCGTGGTGTTTGTTTTTATTTTTTAAATTATATCATTATATATGCTTTTTTAAGTGTTGTCAAATGTTGTAAAGCGCTTAGAGCTTTTAAAGATTAGGCGCTATACAAAGTCCTCATTATTATTATTATTATTATTATTATTATTATTAAAACTAGGCTGTCCTTTGGCGGAAGCGAGATGTAAAGGCAAGACCGACCAAAATGTGATTTTTGTCAGAAACCTTTGATTAGGTATTTGCAGATTTATAGAAACCAGATGACTAATGACAATTTCTTTCCATCCAAATAAATATAAACAAAATTTACTTAACCAACCATTAGGTTATTGAACAAAGACGTTTTCACAATAAAGTGATGCTTATGATTAACCGGCTGATACATGTACATGTATTCTGACACTTTCTTAAGATGGTAAAACTTACTGAATTATGTGTTTTTCACTTCCCGATAAGATATATTTATACGAATGCATGTTGTGTTTTTAACATTTTATTACCATTACATGCAAGCTCTGACAGGTCATACTAGTATATATTGCTTACGATACGTATATGCCCTACGTCCTCGATATGGACAAGTACATAAACATTTTTTTAAATAAACAAATTTGGATATCACGTTTCTCTGCTATAACGTTCTAAAAATTCCAGTCCCCCGTCTGAAACGTTAGAAAAAAACAAACAAATTTTACTGTATATATGTATGTATTATGTTTTATGATTGCACGTGAGTGTGTCCGACCGCTCCGGTGGCCTAGTGGCTCGAACGTCCGCCTCGGATGCGGGAGGTCGCGGGTTCGAACCCCGGCCGAGTCATACCAAAGACTTTAAAAAATGTTACTAACAGCTGCCTCGCTTGGCGCTCAGCATTAACAGGTTAGTGTTAGGACTGGTCGGCCTGGAGTCAGGATAATGTGACTGGGTGGGATATCATGCCACATGTCTGCGGCATGATGCCCCAGTGCTAGACATCACTATAAACTGTCACACTGCAGACATCGTAGCTATATGACTGAAAAATTATTAAAGCTACGTTAAAAATCTAAATCACACACACACACAAACATGAGTGTATCCGACACTGTAGTAAGTATAGTTGTGTTTGGGACATATATGTTGTACTTACAGTTCCAATGTTCTGTCATTGCGGACTACCTGTAAGATTGTTTGATTGATTCAGAACGATATGTATTATCCTCAGAAATTATTATTATTATTTCTATTATTATTATTATTATTATTATTATTATTAAAACTGTTCAGTTTTCTCTCTGCAGTTTGGGGCTGTCGGCAGTTTTCATGAGACCTAGATCCATCAATATCAACGTATTTATTCAAGGAATTTGAAACTGCTTGGCTAGTGAAGCAGAAGAAACTTATCCCTTATTGGAAAAATTACTTTGATAAAATCTTTGATTTTGTCAACATTTGTTCTTTTTGCAACTCTACTAAGTCCTCCATCCTAAATAGAAAATGAACCGAACCATCAACTATTGGGGAATACTCGCCTCAAGATATTCTTAATTTAGTCACTGTTGATCAGTTTAAATTATACACAATGTATAGAACAAACAGTGTTGTGCTTATTAAACACCTTTTTGTTGCACAATGATCTCTATTAAGTTTTGATGAAAAAAAAAGAAAGAAAGAAAAAACCACAAACTAATACGTTTATACAGTAATCTGCTCATATCTCAAATATATCTGTGAAGTGAACAAAGAAAATTAAAATTTTTGGAAAGTGGAAATAGTTTTTATGTAGATTTAGACAAAACTTCACTCCTTAGAGTAAGAGCAAAGAAGAAATGTATTTATAAAGATCTTATAAGAACCAGTATGCAAAAGCCAAATAGTAAACATGAAACTTGGACCAAACAGCTCAAGTCTTCAATTGGTGCGTGTGAATGGATCGATTCTGTTGCTTTCGTTAAACTTTGAACAATTGACACAAAACCGATTAGCTTTAATTTTAGAGTTCTACTTAGTAACATTACCACAAACCAATTTTTCAAATAGATTAACTTAGGTGATAATGATACGGAGGAAATCGAAAAAATTGAGTACTTATGCTATGACTGTTCAGATGAAACACTTTCAGAAATTATTTATGGAATGGACCCAACCTTACTATACGAAAGTTAAAATTACACGAAATGGTGTCTTTATATGAAATAACACCGTTGATGATCTTATTTACGACCTAAATTTGCTTGAAAGAATATGTTATATACAGATCATGTTGTACATCAAAAATTACAAGTCTCGCCTATTATACAAAAAATTTGATTTACCATACAAATGGATGGAATAATATGTAGCCAAAGTGAATATGCTAACAAGTGATGAGGTTAAGAAAAAGTGGACCTTATTGTCAAGTTTTGGAACATGATTTCTTACAGTTTCTTTACTTTCACATCAAACAAACAGACAATTTAAAACACACTGAGGTTTGTACGCGAGTGGTTCTTTGTGTACAATATTTGTGAGTACATGTGTCTGTGTGGACATGTGTGTGTATTATGTGTAATTAAGGGAATATTTATAAAGTTATCTCACTTGTCGTCATCATCATCATCATCATCATCTGTTTACATACATACATACATACATACATACATACATACATACATACATACATACATACATACATTTTATCAGTTTAAAAAAAATAGATAAACGAAAATTTGGGATAGCACGAAATAACCTTAGCTTCAATTAAAAATATACATTTCCACAATAGAGATTTAGCCTTTCGGTCATGGCCGGATTATGGCTTGGGTGTGGTAGTAAACAGGGCACTTAAGATGGTGGGATAGGGGCTATTAGTCTACAAATGCATCCTGAAAGCAGTCCTTAAACTGTCCTTTGTATGTGTATTATTGTCATAGCTATATTTAGCGCAACTGCATAAGGCAGAACTAGTGACGAATGTCGATACTGAAATTATTATTCAAGACACGGTAAAGATTTTGCATGACGCAGCTTCTAGGTTTCTGCCCATAAAGAGGTTTCGCCCATGCGCTAACCCCTAGTGGAAACTACTAAATGTTAAAAAGTTTCACACGGAAATGCGGCTGAAACGTAGGGAATGGATCTCTAATTGTAGGCCAAGAGGCTGGGAATATCTGTCATACACGAACTATAAGAAAGCGAAGAAACTGTTTGCAAAAGAATTATTGAAAGCTAAAGGAATGTACGATAGAGAACAATTCAGCGAGCTTGAAAAGGCTGCAGAACTCAATATTTCCACGTTTTATAAATTTATACGGAAGACAAGACATAAACGTGATTACACTTACGAAATCTAATCAAACGGAAAAATTGTACGCGACCACGACTCTATTAGAGAGTTATGGGCAAATCATGTTTCCAATTTGTCACTACCTCACAATACTTATCTGCACGACGAGAATCATTACCAGATGGTCTTAGCAGAGGTTAGAAAACAAAGTATAGAGACCCATTCCCACTTCGATGAAGTTGTTGATAAAATCCCCACTAGAGAAGACATCAGTTTTGCAATTAGTTCTCTCAATAAAGATCGGGCATGTGGTCACGACGTTATTGTTGCTAAGCATTTACTGTTCGCAGACACTCCAAGCAGTGTACAGTTACTTGAAATTAGATTCACAAAAGTGTACGAGGCCGAGAAGTACCCGTGCCACTTTAAACAAGGTTTGATAATACCAATATTTAAAGGACGGAGAAAGAACAAATTAGATATGAATAATTACTGTGATATAACTATAGTTCCAGTGCTTCAGAAAGTCCTAGAACAAATTATATACAACAGACTATTTACATTTTCTAAACAGATTTCTTTTTCAAATCCATTGTAACACGGGCTTAGAAATAATTGCGGTAGTATCACTGCAGCGTTCTGTATTAAAGAATCTATAAGCTACTATATGGATCGAGATACTCCTGTCTATGCTACATTTCTTGATAATGCTAAAGCATTCAACACAGTTTGGCACAAAGGCTTATTTTACAAGTTGTACACACTTGGCATCAAAGGGAAGACCTGGCACATCACGAAAGACTCGTTTGAGAGAGTAACAAGTTCTGTTTTATTCGCGGGTAAGCTGTCCAAACGCTTCGATATTAAGCAAGGTATAAGTCAGGGCCGTATCTTATCTGTTTGGTTCATTCTTGTAATGATAGATGATTTGATCACTGAATTGGATAACACTTTGCACGGTCTAAAATTTGCCGATCTCCACCTGCCTTGTGTCTCATTAACAGATGACACAACTGTAATATCTAATTCGCATCATTCGATGCAACTTCTGCTTGATACAATTTCTGACTATGCGAAAAGGTGGAGATTAAAATATAACGCAGATAAAAGTTGCACTATCTTGTTTACTAACAAAAGGATGACTGTTGTCCCTTTTCTGTTTGGCAAATCTCCAATTCCAGTTGTCAAAAGTAAGAAGTATGAGTAGTAAGCTAAGAGGCTGATCCTAAACCAAAAACAGATTCTGGACCAGAACTCCAAGGGCCTGCCGGATTAACTTTTTTAGTGATAAAATATATTTTTTTTTTTCAGTATACTAAGAGGCTGAGAAAGAATAAACCTTTTTTTTTTTTAATATAAATTTCATATTAAACAATGAAATATTATATATAATGTATAATAATTCAATAAGACATGTTGGGTTTGATCTAACAAACAAATTTTGCAAGAGATTTGATTCAATAAAATCAGCCTCATGCTATACTGGCATAAAACCTAAAATAATAAGCGACTGTATTACAAAAGTTGGTTACTATATATCACCAAAATATGGGTCAGTATGGTTATTCGCAACTGAAAATGATATGAGAATAGTAGGTTGGTCAGATGATTTAATGACATTTATTGACAATATGGTTGATATTTTATTTGATAATGATATTTCTAAAGCTAAAAGTCAAAAATAAACAGCAGCGATGACGTTCGGTCTACCATTCCACGGGGTCCCTTCTGCCGGTAAAGTCTCATAAGGTCCTAAGAGTCCCTTTCAATAGACATACCCCCAGGCGAATTCCTAAACGAAACGAAACTTTAGAAACTCAGAGGGCTGTCTATTTCGGGCACTCAAAGCATATACCCCCCGGAGAATTCCAAAATATCCGGAACCGAAACTTTAGGAACTCAGAGGGCTGTCTATTTCAGTGTAAAGACCTATCTTATGGTCCACAGGCAGAGGGGCGCATGTTTTTACATTTTAGAGTATGAAGAGGGAGCGCATGTTTTTACATTTTAGAGTATGAAGAGGGGCACATGTTTTTACATTTTAGAGTATGAAGAGGGGCACATGTTTTTACATTTTAGAGTATGAAGAGGGGCGCATGTTTTTACATTTTAGAGTATGAAGAGAGGCGCATGTTTTTACATTTTAGAGTATGAAGAGGGGCGCATGTTTTTACATGTTAGAGTATGAAGAGGGGCACATGTTTATACATTTTAGAGTATGAAGAGTGGCGCATGTTTTTACATTTTAGAGTATGAAGAGGGGCACATGTTTTTACATTTTAGAGTATGAAGAGGGGCGCATGTTTTTACATTTTAGAGTATGAAGAGGGAGCGCATGTTTTTACATTTTAGAGTATGAAGAGTGGCGCATGTTTTTACATTTTAGAGTATGAAGAGAGGCACATGTTTTTACATTTTAGAGTATGAAGAGGGGCACATGTTTTTACATTTTAGAGTATGTAGAGGGGCGCATGTTTTTACGTTTTAGAGTATGAAGAGGGGCACATGTTTTTACATTCTAGAGTATGAAGAGGGACACATGTTTAAGAAATTACTATATACTTACCGGTTACCTGGTTTGTGAATAACATTTCTGAAAAACATTAATCTGAAATCTTACATTTATACAGAAAAACGAAATCTAAAATATATTAAGTCTATTTGTACAGAAAAACGAAATCTAAAATATATTACCGTTTATTTATACAGAAAAACGAAGCGGCTGTTTACATTATAGGCAGGTCTGAAAATCAATAGGTGGGTTTTTACCAAGCCTGTAAAGATTCAGTACGGATTTAGAAAGACAGACAGACTAATACGCCTGGAAATCACTTAACAGACAAAATGAAC
Source organism: Megalonaias nervosa (assembly GCA_016617855.1). Lineage (NCBI taxonomy): Eukaryota > Metazoa > Mollusca > Bivalvia > Unionida > Unionidae > Megalonaias > Megalonaias nervosa. The sequence continues at coordinate 18,639 of JAECUM010002660.1, read as the reverse complement.
TCACTAAAATCACCAGCAGCGCTTTAATACAGACAGTCTGAAAATCAATACAGTGCATTCGTACCAATTTCCAGAACAAGCTGGAACGGTATTATCTCCCTTCTATAATGCCCAAGTGCTAAAGTATTAATTCCGTCTTTACAATATCTTTTATCATCAAAATTGCTAAGTCCACGTTTTATTATTGTATCTGTCTCGAGCTTATGATGATTCGTTCTAATGACATTTGTCTTAATAAAACTGACATTATTGTTTAGCGCGGTTTTAAAATCATTAAAATTCATCATCTTTTTCACATATCCGCGAGGGATACCTTTCGCTTTCTTTGTAAGTTTATTATCGTCGAGAATAACGGCGTACATTTTACTCCTTAATCCAACAAACTCTCTCACTGGCACAAACATAAACTCATCTTTCATTTTACCAATAACTTTTTTATTCGTATTATCATTAAATCCACTACTAGTCGGATAATCTGATAAATCAAATAGGTCACGGCGCTTGTAAATATCCTCATAGACATCTTCGCATTTTATATTATAAACTAGTGAATCTGTATCAGTAAATAGCAACTCTGAATCTGGCCACTGCTTTTTAGTAAAATTATAGTGAAAATCATACATTAGCCACTTTGATATATCAAGTACAGCTGCACCAACATAAATCAGCTTATTTAACTTTAAATCTGTCTTTCGTCGTTGTATTGCAACAAGATTTTCATTAAATATTTTCATACTGACAAAACCGTCATCATTAACTAATTTATTTCTGCGACTTATATCATTTGCAATTTCGATAGAAACTCTTTTTTAATGTTCTCCATTGTCTTACCAAACACCGAGTTATTCATAACTTAAAAATGTTTTTCTCAAAGTCGGTCTTAGCCACAGCACGACGTTTGGTATTTAAGTCAATATAATTTGACATCCACCTCAACTGATTAAATTTTAGCACACAATGGACTTTTCTCAGAATTAGTCCAGCATCTACTGCTTGTTTTAAATTTTTGTAATGTATCACGTAATTTCTTTTATTTAGCAAATTTGGAACTAACTTATCAACAATGGAATTTTTTGCTGTTGTCATGGCTCGTTGTTCATGTGATAGTAAACTGTAATCTATCATCATCGACTCTGCACAAAATGGGTAGTCGTTGTGTAGATCATGCAACGAACTAGGATAATCCAGATCAACTTCAATAAAGTATGAAATATCGGAAAAATTATTGTTAATTTTTTTAGGTAAATCTTTTTCAGTTTCTTTAAGAAATTGATCTGGAGATATCCAATGAAATCCACCGCACGGCATTGGCTCTGGCATGGCCCAACCATACAAATTGACTCAATCTAGATAAATAATATAATTCGACGGGAGATTTTTATCATAATTTTTTAGATATTTATTATTAGCTACTGCATATTTTTTTGTTATAACAGTAATTCCGCCTCTGATACCTTTATCAATAAAATTAAACATATCGACATCTGTTAAGAGATCTAATTCTATTTTGCTTGTTTTTAGTAGAGCGTCCCACGACAGTCCGGGAGCAGAATAATACCAACAAGGATCTAGTCCGTAATTGCTGTAGCTTACTCGACGAAAACTTCCAAAAACATCTGCTAGTAATAAAACATCTGTTTTCAAATATATATCATGATAATCACCAAATGTTTTACAACTAAATTTATTCCAAATATCTTGCGCATATTTGTAATAATCGTCTGACACATCTTCATTTTTGAGCTGCGAGTAAAATTTATCTTTGTCGGGCAGAGAAGTTTCATCAAATCTGCTCCAATCGTTGAGATACTCATATGGAAAGATACCTTTTCTTGTCAGTAGATTAAACTTATCACCAAAGCAACTGTGCGGATTATTAAAAGTGCTACAACCTTTTACGAGCTCATCTAATGATGCTGCCATAAATTGCAGACTGTCAATAAAACGTAATTTTCCGAGAGTAACTGACATATACTTTTCAAAATTATTTGGAATACATTTTATCTTATTATTTAGTTTTAGTTTAGATTTAATTTCCTCATTACCAAAAGCTTCTACAATGATATGACTATCATAACCGCGAAAGTTATGTAAAACGACAGGAATAAACTTTGGTGCATGAAATTTTAAATTACAATTATTATGAGCTGCCCCACGATACTGACCGGTCAGATGACAGTGATCGCGCACTTTATCACGGACTCCGTTTGAGTCTACCAATAACTTCTCGCAAATATGACAATCAACTGCTTCATTAAATTCAAGTTGTTGTTTAGACGTTATTTTCATTGGAGCTGTCTTAAATAATTTGTTAGAAATTTTATTAACATCTTCTATAAGATTTTTTAGTAACAATACCGCCGGACTTTCAGATTCACTATCTTTACATCGGTATAACTTAACCGGACATGAAAACTTATCGTCGACGCAATAAACTATTTTATAAGCTACTCCGCAAGGGGCATGTTGCTGTATTTTTCTTGTACTCGATTTATTAGGATTATTTTCAGCGCCAGCCACTGGAACGAGTAGGCACTCGAAATCCGCATAAATAACGAAAGGTATATTTAGTTTATGATCGTAATTTTTAAATTTTAAGACTTTTTCTTTTCCGCTTGGCATTGTTATTCTCTGAACGTCGATACAGTATTTAATATGTTCCTGTAGTTTCTCATTCTTAGAAAAACCCTGCAAACATCTGTAACAGAAATATTTCTTTTTTCTATTTTTATTATACTGTCCGCCAACTAAGCCGTTAGAGTTTTTTTATCCAAACGTAATGTCCTTTATAAAATAATAAATTTATTGTCTTTTGTGTAGCAGTCTCTGAAATATACCTTGGGTAAACATTTTCTCGCTCATCTAGTCCGAAAACATTTACTGAAATATTATTTTGTTTTTCAAACTTTGGTATCTGATTTTCTGCCACTGGAAAAGTTATTCCGTTAAAATTTAATTCATCTTGTATGGCAAATACTTTTCAATTCGGTCACTGTGGTCACTCTGTGGATGTCTCTCCGACAAAATTGACCAACGAAAACATTGGTCGTCGTTGTTTTTGACATTTATAGAGCATTTTTTGTTTTTAATTTTTTTTGGAAGATCAATGTAAGCTCCGCTACCTCGAAGTACGTTATATTTTGCTGTATGAATTAAGACTTTCTTTATCATTTCAAATTTCCAACCTGACCCAGATGAAGTAAATTCCTCCAATTTTTTTTATTTATTTCTTGGTGTATTTCAGCGGCGACAGAGGAAATATTTGTTCCAGTTAATATTTTTCGTGATTTAGCTGTTAAATATGGTTCGGAAATTTCGCTGTCGAGACTCGTATTTTCAAAGATAATATCAAATATATCTTTTCGATTACATGTAACTTTGATAAAATCATGTGATACTGAACTATTAGCTTGATACTTTTGTGAGCTGCATGTTCCTTAGATACAAAAGGTTGTTAAAGATGATATAAAATTGTAGAGTTAAAATTTGCTAAAACATTTTGATCATCAAATTTGTAATTGTTGTCGTATCCTGAGAATGCACTAGCAATTTTTTCTGTTTTGATAATGCTCTTTTTAGCAATATCGCGCAATTTTAACATTATATATAGTCTTTTTATATTTAATTGATTTTTTTATACTTATTTTTCAATTAGAGATATAAAATCCCTATAGTATAATGACAGAAATTTTGAGATATATCAGAATGACAGCGGAAGAACAAGAAACTTATCATCTTCACCCAAAGTACAACTTATATGCTGCAAATGCACTTGGTTCGGTTATTAACATAAAATCTCAAAAATCTGTAGGAAAACCAACTCCGGCTGGTATGATAATTAGTGTAAAAGGTGATGATACAAATATAACCGAAATATTTAGAAAAGATTTTATTTACAGTTTGTTTTGAGAGAATATTCCAGAGGGTCAGCGAGTCAATAGAGTAAATGGCTCAATTACTGATGATAATATCGAAAATTTAGCGTTACAAGATGAATATCAGCTTCATCCGGTATTTGATTTATACGAAGCTAATGATAGCGGAATTATCCGTCATAGAAAAACAAAAAATGTTATTGGTTTTATGCAAAACAGCGGCTATTTGAATGTAATGGTACGTAAAACTAAAACTGACCAGGTTCTTTATCTATCACATCGTTTTGTGTACGAAACATTTAACGGTGTTATTTCAAGTAATTTAGTTATCGACCGCATTAACAAAATTAAAACAGATAATAGGATTGAAAATTTAGATCTAGTTACATCTCAAGAAAATACTAAACGTGGGGTAGGTGGTGGTAATAATTTTTAAAATCCGACTAGACAAGTAATTTCAGTAAATATTGAAACTGGAGAAAAAATGAAATTTAAGTCAATTTATTCTGCCGTAAAATATCATCAAATTTGTAACCAATCAATAAAAGATGTAGCTGACGGTAAAACAAAGACAGCAACGTCAACGTTAACATTCGATAGATTTAGTTTCAAATATGACAATTAATTATATTTCTTAATTCTGTCTTAGTAAGACAGCTGTGGGCAAACATCAAAACATCATCTCGATCAAATTTTAATGTTATAAATGAACTTTCATTAAGTTTATTTTTTTCTGCCATCGTTAGAAGTATTCTGTCATTTTCGCCCTGCATTATAATAACGCCAACAGAATAAGTACTATAACCCGACAGACATTTTCGAACTGCTTCAGCTAGTTCCTTGTAATTTAATATATTAACTTTTTGATGATATTTTACATCAGGAGATTTTGTTTCGCTGGCCATTATTATTATAAATTAGACAAAAATTTATTATAATATGAACTTGATGAAACGACTTGCTGATATATACTCGGGAGATTATATCGCCACAAAATTACTTAGAAAATCTCTTGAGATTTTTTCAATTTTGCCAATCGCTAATGACAAATCTGCTGCTTATAGCGAAGATGATATTTTGTACGACAACGAGTCCGACGATGAAGTAGTTACTGTCGCTGACAGAAAAAATTACAGCAGACCGACAACTGGACGTTATAATGTTAAGTATCACATTGCTAAAAAAATAATAAAATTTAATTTTACAGTTACCGAGTAACAAATATTTTGGCAGTTTATCAAACCTTTTTTAAATCTGAAAATAATTGGTCATCAAAGAAATATAAAATATGATTTTATTTTTGTTAAAATATTTAATTTAATGCCAGTTGATAATACAAGAAAATTATATTTAATTTCGTTATGTAAAACTATCAAATGTAAATCTGTACTTGTGAAATATGAACAAATTTATAATAACATCATAAATAATTTTGTATCGACTTAGTTGGTGCCCAGCTATTAAATTTATCGCTGTATCCTCTCCACTTAACTAAACTTTTATCACCGCGCTTTCGGATAACTTTTTCAATAACAAATACGTCTTGGGAAGTTTTCTGAAGTTCCTGCTCGTAAAAACTACCGGTTATAGGCTCACCCAATAAATCTTTTAGCGCATATGTTATAGGTATTGTTTAAAGTATTTTATCAACAACAAATACTTCTTCGCTCCAGTTTGGAGTAAATCCTTTTTCAAATATTTTTTTTGTTAGAGAAATTCTAACTCGATCACCAACTTTAAATTTATGTCTGCGGTACATATTTTCGTTTGCTAATATCGGATTTTTAATTGCGTCGTTTGGCGACATTTTAGTGGTTCGGTGTTTCGTGTTATTATATTCGTCAACAATGTTTTGTAAATTATCAATATATTTATTTGTATTTTTAGCTGATAAATACTTATGGATTTTTTCGTTTAGTGTACGATTAAATCGCTCGACGACAACGCTTTTACCTTAGTTTCCTGTAACATATTTTTGGATGTTATTTTGGAGCAAAAACTGCTCGAACTTTTTATTAAAGAATTCTGCTCCGTGGTCAGTCCAGATTCTATTTGGTTTTCTTTCTGTAGTTGTTATTATTTGTTTTAGCGCATCAGTTATTGACGTTCCTGCCTTGTCTGAAACTGGCACACTAAAAGCATATTTACTAAAGATATCTATGACATTAAAAAGATATCTCTTATTATCGTTAAATTCAGCTAGATTTGACACATCTACTAATCTATCGCCCAGATATCGTCAACGGCATTTGCGACAACTTTACGTCGCGGAAACTTTTCTTTTTAGGTTTGTGTAATTCAGCTGCTAGATCATCATACAATTGTCCAAGACGAGGCTTTCCAAGCCCGAATTTATATTTTGCTCCAATAAAACCCTGCACCAACTTTCGGTCAACCCTTTCTCGTAGCTTGTGAAGCAGGCCATTTGTCGGTTTCATATCACGAAGTTCGTCCAACATTACCTTATCACAGTCTGATTTTGAGTTTTCGTGATCACGGTAGCAGATATCATGGCGCATTGCTATCTCATCAACTTGATTGTAGGTTCTTGTCCAGGCAGCGGATTATCATTTTCATCAAGTTGTTTATCAAGCAGATTATAAGGTCCAGTGTATTTATGGCCTGGCAATGTCCAACCGCCTTTTGGTTTCGGCAATTTGCCAATTACTTTATGTATGTCTATACCTGTTCCAATTATTTCTCTGTTGTTACATTGTTGACGGTATGTGACAATTTTATTTTGCTCGAGACATAAATCTCTGTCAGAATCGCACTTGCATATCATTATATATTTTCAGATTTATAATAATAATTGTTTTCAGATTTACAATAATAACTTTCAGTCGTCTACTTATTAAATATTTGTTTTCAATCGTCTACTAAAATAACGTCCCTGACAACGTCAGTACATCCGGCTCCGGACAATTTCTTTAAAAACATACTTTTTCTTTTTCCACAAATTGCGCAAATACTTTTCAGCATCATCCTGTTGTTCCTTGTTTTTTTCTGTTGTTTCATTGATATTTTCTGTTTTAGTTTTACATTTGAGACAATATGTTGACATTATATATTTGCAATTTAGATAAAATTGGGAAAAACTCTAGAGATTTTCTAGGCAGGCTTTACAAAAATTAATTGCAATCTCATCATTGGCGTAAGAAGGATGCTTGTCAAATTGTAAAATAAATTTTAAAAAATCTGAGGCAGAGTTCTTCAAACTCGCGGACATCTGTTTTATAAACATCACGCAATAATATCCACAAGCTGATGTTCCAATAGGTTGAAGTTGATTGGACGAGTAATTAATTACTTTCGTTAGCGTTCCAGACATATATTTTTTTTTATTGCGTCGCTCGGTGGAATTCCAAACGAGTCAAAGTAATTGTTATTATAATCTGCTACCCAATGCGTGCCAGATCCGTCATCGAAATTTTGTATATTTATCACGCAGGAACCAACATCTGAGATGTTGGCAAGTTCATCTTTAGAATAAACTCCGTGGAAATTTTTTTACTTGTTTTAGCTTATCAAGTATATCAAAGTTACTTAACGCAGACGTTTTCAACGTCTCGTGCCCGGTAATGTTAGTCCTCGTACTATTCCCAGCAGATTTGGCAGTAGACTTCCCGCTAGTCCCGCTAAAAGTGGAGCTATTGGAATAAATCCTCCTTTGGTTGTTCTTCGACGTCGCGGTGTCTTTTTTTTTTTCGTTGTTGTTTTTCTTCGTCGTGGCATTATATTTATCAGTCACATAAAATTAAACTAAAAAATTGGCAATTTTGTTACCATCGACATTCATACGAAACATTAAACCAAAAAATTAAACGAAACATTAAACTAAAAAATTAAACGAAAATTTTCTTTATACCACTGCCAACAATACCACCGCGAACTATACCACCACCCTCAACTGCCTTTTTCGTTGCGCCAGATATTGCTCCAGACGCTGCTGCTAGTCCTAATGTACCTAACACCGGCAAAATTTTAGGTATTAACGTTCTGGCCATTACCGATAGTGCCGGACCGAAGAAGCCGCCAATTTTTGCCATCGCAGTTATTTGTGTGGCACTTAAATTTAAAACAAAAGGTTTGCCGCGGTTATACTTATTTATTTGTGTTTTGGTTAACATTAATTTTGTTAAAATACCCGCGACTTTATTGCTGCCGAGTTTTAATGATACCTGCCTCTGTTTTGCAATAGCAGCTGCTAATTTTTGAACTTGACCATCAGTCAAATGTATTTCTTTTACAATATATTTTGTCATCTTATATTAAAGTTACAGATTAAACTCAAAGCTGGGAAAATTACAAGTAATTTTTAAACTTCTATCGTCATTTTACCTCCGACAGAGTCAATTGTAACAGATCTGTCGCTGATCACTAACGCGTACACGTACAACTGTGCTACCGGAACTGCTCCTAATGTACAGGTAATTTCAATATCAGCTGTGCTGTCGATAGCTCGCTCGCTATGTTTACTAACATCAAAATGAAATATTGGGTAAAGTGTACGAAATTCCTCTACTGATATCTGAGATCCATCTCCAACGTCCTGATATTTTTGTAATGCGTCGAGCAGGTACATGTAAGGTCGAGTAACATTTTTATTAGCATCAACGGTAAAATTGCATTCTATAGCTCGTTCCGGATATTGCTTTGAATTTAGTCTAGCATATATTCGTCTAACATCGGCATTATCAAATATTGCGTTATTTTGTTGTTGGTTACCACGTCGCGCTTGTTGCTGAAATACAACAAATAATTGCCTCGGCAGTTGTTCGCTTGATGTTGTTGTAACTCGCCATGTGTAGTCGGTTGTATTTGGAACTGCTGTTTGATATATTTTATGTTGCTGAAAATAAATTTTGTTTGTATGTTTTTGCAGCATATCATTTATTTCTGACATTTTAGTGATTGATGTAGTTATTCGGGGCATCCATAGCGCAAGTTTATTTATGATGAACTGTACATCAGCTCCGCCAGCTCTGAATAAGCAATCATTTTGTTCTGCCCGATCTAAAATAAGTGTATGTTTAACTCCACGAAATACTTTATTATAATCGCGACAAAATCCAAATACTGTATTTAACGGCAGCATCATTGTAATCTGACGTGATCCTGCTGCAAGTGCCTTTCTCTTAGCATGACCTTCATTGTAACGTCTATTTCGAAATCCAATTGTGTTAGTAACTAAATTAAACATTGCAACACCGTCATCAGCTGCACCTGGTGGTGCTATACCCAGATTATTACAAGCTGCAGTAAGTGAGACTCTTGTAGCGTCTTGATTAGCGTTTGCGGCTGGTGCGGCTATACCTAACGCGTCTGCATTAGCAATAAGAAAATTTCTTACAATTGGAAAATCTGCAGCGGCATCAGCTCCGTGTATTAAAACACCTTTTGAAATAAGTTCATCTGACGCAGGAATTATTGCACCACTTCCAGTATCTTTAAACCACATCATGTTCGTTGCAGTTGATCTAGAGTAATCATCAGAAAACGAAATAGTATTTAAGATTGTACTTGCAACTTGTAGGTGACTCGAAATATCCTCAACAGTTTGATTGGCCAGCTGATATCTAGCACTTTTAAATAAACACCAGCCATTATTTATAAGAGCTACTTCTGTTCCAGCTGCAATTGCGACAGATGGAACAGCTACTGTCATAATCTGTCTGCGAACTTCCTTGTGTGGCAGTAGAAATACATCTTCGTCTCGGGTATTAAATGTTCTAACACCAGCTTTATTTGACTCATTAGAATTTTCGTCGAGATACTCAATATATTCAAATTCTGTTACAGTTTTGTCGATGTCATAAGTTTCTGTTAAATCGAGATAATTTTTGACAGACATTTTTTGTTTATTAGATTACATAATTTTATTGGGGCGCTGTTACTTTAGATATTAACTTTTGTATAATCTGCTCGCCCTTTGGTGATAAAAATTTTTTTGTTCTTGTTATCATAGCACGTTGAGTTTCTTTTGTTGGAGCGATTTCTGATATAACTTGTTTGATTGTCGGTATTCCACGTTGTGGATCGCCTTTAATTTTGTCAGTTATTTTTTGTCCCACCGCTGTTTCAGCAGCAGATGCAGCTTCAGCTGCAAAAGCTTTTGATGCGTCTAGTGCAATTGGCGCAACTTCATGCGCGATTCCCAGAACATTTTCAATAATTTTAGTAAATATATTTCCCAAAAATCCACCAATAATTTTTCTTCGGTAAAATTTTTTTTGTTTCATTATATCTGATGTTTCATAATTTTATTACCAAATCTTTTGCATTATAAATATGTTTACTATTGTACGCGTAAGTGTAAATAATAAGTAACAACCTCTTTATTCAAATCCAGCTGTTGTCCAGATTGATCTGTCAACTGCATATTTATACTCGTTATTTCATTTTCAACATTTAGCGGATAATAAATAACTTGCCGCGGACTAATTTGCATGAGCGATCCCGGTTGAACATCTGGCGAAAAACTATATATCCTTTGTCTTTTACTGCCCTCAGCTGAATAAGATCCAGACGCAATGGAGCAATGTATCAGTATTGTATTTACGTCAGTTATATTTACCGGAAAATCACCATCATATGTTTTAGTTTGTCCTGCTTCAGATCTATATTTTTTGTGAGTATTAAATCCAATCAGCGATGCTATACTCTTTGCTGATGAAAAACCTACTTCAAAATTATTTTTTAATGTTATTCTAGCGCGTAAAGTATTATAATTTGGTGTTAGCTCAAAATTGTCAGCGACTCTTTTATCTGCATATGTTATAAATTCGCGTATCATCTTATTTAAATCAGTTATGTTGTAGGCTCCTTGCGGAATTTTAATTACCCAAATAGGGCCAGTGTCAGAGAAAAACGCAAATTCATTGTTTACTCCAGTTTTTACGTTAGCCATGGTATGCCAACACGTACAAGAAATTAGTCCAATTTCATACTGTTTTTCAGAATCAAGTTGTACCGGTGGAATATAATTTACTGAAACATTTGCGCTATCTTTCGCGTTAGCTGTCGCGTTAGCCGTACTAGAGTCTAGTAATAATGTTGTTGACATTGATATATATAACATTTTACAAAATTAACATTTACAAAATTGACATTTACAAAATTGACATTTACAAAATTAAGTCGCCTTGATTTATATTAAATCGATATGTAAAGTTTCGTATTCGTCAGATGTTAATAAATTTTCCGATCTTAAATAATCAAGTATATCAATAATTTCATTGTCAATTTCAGCGCCAACATTCCCGGCTTCCTTTGATGATATCAACAGCATTAATCTCCCTATCATTTCAGCAGTTGATGTATATATGTTTATACCTGTTCCAGTTATTTTACTTTCAGTTTCCCCTGGCGATATAAATAGTGGTTTTTCAATCTCCGCTGGTCTATCAGTTTCCACCAAACTCGCAGCTGATACTCTTGTTAAATCTATTTGTTTTGCTATGGTACTCAAAACATTGCTGTGATGATCGAACTTTTTTTCATTAATTATTTGATTAAGAGCTTTGATATAAAGATCGGCGATAATGCCTTGTCGGTATTTTTTAATAGCTATGTCATATTCTACATTGTCCGGTACTACTAAATCAATCTGTTTCTTATTTTCCTCCGATATTTGCCTTAACTGTGCAATTTTTTTGTCAGCATTATATTTTTTTTTAAAAATATCGTATATTCTCGAATCTTTAAAATTGTAGTATATGTTAAATATTTTATACTCAAAATTTTCTATTTTGTTATTTATATCTTTTAAATCGTTTTCAAATTGTGATAATCCTCTTGGAGAAGATTCTTTTCTCAAATACATCTCCTGAAATACATCTCCTAATTCTTCAATTTTTTTCGTTATATCTTCTAACTTTCTTCTAATCGGCCCAACTGTTAAACTTGCTAATCGTCGTTCAAATTCAAGTGGATTATTGATCAGCCGATCTATTTCAGCTTGTCTAGTAACATGATTAAGAATATGTGCTGAAAGTTCTTCAGCTAATCTTCTTCTTTCCTCATCAGATCTAGCAACAATTTTTGCGGCAGCTGCTTCTTGTTGGTCCGATTAAACCTTTTTCCTGTAATCGCTTAAGTTCTTCTGGAGACGTTTGCACTTCAGGTTGTTTTCCAAGTAGAGCCTCAGTAACTGGTTTGAGAACTGTTGCTGCTGTTTCTGCAGCAGTTATTTGTCTACGTCGTGCTTGCTGTACTCGCTCCTTAAATGCTGCTTGAGACTGAGCAAGTTTTTTTTAGATCTTTTGTATGTTTTCTGTATTTTGCTCGTTTGTCCATTTTATTATATATAAATTTTAACAAAAACTTACTGCAGATAATTTTCAATACAACAACGAAACATTTTAGTTGGATTATGTGTTAGTTTATCAAATAAGAAAAAGTTATATTTATACGCTGCCGTTTTATGATAAAGTTCGACAAATTTATCTTTCGTTACGTCACCACATTGCTCGTTTGCAATATTTCTAACGTCAACATTGTCCAGTCCCGGAAATAATATAAAACAACCAGTATCTGTCAAGATTATAAAAACCTTGGGCTAAATAAACAGAATTACATTTCTTATTACGCGATAGTTAAAAATATGATCTTATTTTATTCATTTCTACATTATTTAGCGGAATATCTCAAAAACAACTATCTTATGTTCGGACGAATCAAGTTGATTAACTGGAACAAGTTCTTCTGGTTGTTTGATAATAAAAAATCCTCACCAGCATCAAGATCATCGCGAAGTTTGTTATTATATTCACTTAGTAGCTCGTACTTATCTTGTTGTGGATTAATTGTATAAATATAAACTCGATCGTAGTTAAAATTATCGCCCAGCAGTAAATTCATAAGCAAATTTGTTTTTCCCGATCCAGTTCGTCCAATAATAAGATAATGGCAATCTGGAAGTTCATTGTTATGTTTATGTTTCACCAACCGCTCTGTATCAAAATTTAATATCGGTGACGACGTTGTCGTTAACTTTGCCATTGTTGTTATACATTTTATGTTATATTAAATAAATAATGAGCCATTATACAAAATTTGGAACAACATTAGAGATTCATCGGCCACAATAACAAACGGCAATATTGATTTATCCGGATATTTAAAAAAAAAAACTGGTGATAAAATGACAGGAAACCTGTCCATGTCAAATCAACGAGTAATAGATTTAGAAACAGATTATCCGCCTATAAATGTTGTTGATACACAAGCTGTTAGTTATGCACAACTAAAATCCGTCGACGGTAATAAACTAGATAAATCTGGCGGAACTTTAAGCGGCAACTTAGATATGTCAGGAAAAAAAATTATAAATTTAGAGACTGGATATCCACCAGCAAACTTAAATCAAACTCAAGCGGTAAGTTATTTACAGTTGAAGTATGTTGATGATAATAAGCTTGATAAAATCGGTGGGACAATTACAGGTAATATTAAAATGTCGAGTAAAAAAATTATTGAGTTAGAAACAGCGTATCCGCCAGCAAAATTTGATAATACACAAGCTGTAAGTTATTTACAGTTGGAGTATGCTGATGATAATAAGCTTGATAAAATCGGTGTGACAGTTACAGGTAATATTAACATGAAAAGATAAAAAAAAATTATTGGGTTAGAAACTGTATATCCACCATCAGATTTAACACAAGCTGTAAGTTATGCACAACTAAAATCAGTTGACGATAGCAAACTTAACAAAGCCGGTGACACAATGACAGGTAACCTTGCAATGAGTAATAACTCAAAAATAACTGGACTACCAACAACCTCATCACAAGCTGATGCTGATGCTATTAGTTATGCTCAGTTAAAAGAAGAACTTACCCCATATTTTAAGAAATCTGGTGGACCAGTGACAGGCAACATAAACATGAGAGACAAAAAAATAACTACGACATATGTTCCAGTTAACTATAATGATCTGACAAATAAAGTTTATGTTGATAGTCTGTCTAGAGGTATAAAACGAACTAAAAATAATGTTGGATATATTCCAACACTTTATAAAGCAACTGACAACCGAGCCTGGTTTGAGGTAAGCACATTATCATATTATCCTGAAAATTATCCTTATTACGCTTTCTCTGATAGACATGAGTGGACGACCAACGGAGAAGTTGAAAATTTTTGGATCAAAATTAAATGTCCTACTGTAGTTGCTATTTGGTAATTTCATTTACGTGGCAGATTAAATCCTAGTGTTGGCCGAATTTATAATTGGCAATTGGAAGGATCAAACAATGATATCGACTGGACAACATTGTATAGTGCAGTAAATACGTATATTTCAACAACACAATATTTTACAGTCCCGACAGAAAATATTGTTAACAAGTACTTATATTTTCGAGTTAATGTTTCTGCTGCTGAACATCCATTTCCAGGACTAACAGAATTTCAAATACATACACTCGATGATCAGGTATGATCATTGTGATCAAATTTAATCTAAAGCTATAAAATAATGACAGAACCACCAGTTATAACTGTTGCGAGGGAATTTTATGATAATATTTTTAATCCAGAAAAATATGTTAGGGACGTATCATTAGCGGCAAGTGCGATAAATACTATGAAAAATTTTAAAATTACAATGATAAATTCTGCATTGTTAGAAGGAGAAAAAAATTTTGCTCGTGTTATACATATGCGAAGAAAACAACTTAGAAGCATTAGGAAACTTTGATATTATAAGCGGACACTGTCATCCTGATGATTGTCTGGAAGAACAAAAACAAGTTGAAATCCTGTTTAAAAAAATATTGCTCGAGCTTGATTCTGGAAGTATAAATTTGATAATGCTATCAGGTTTATTAAAAGCACAAGTAACGCAGATGGAAAAAAAAAAATGAACGATACCTATGATCGTCTCAACAAACTATCAGAATCTAGGATAATAGGAATAAAAAGAAATAGGAAGTTATATAGTAGTTTTTCAAAACGAAACATTTTTAAGCATCTCGGCATGTACTACCACGATAAAGAAACCTTAATTAAAATCGTTACTATGACACCAGATATAGATTTACTTATTAAAGCGTACTCAAACGCAATTTTGCCAATGATACTTAAAAAAGACCCAGAATTTGAGCCGATTATTGTTGATAAGTCTCTAAAAATAATCAAAGATTTTAACGATGAAATTAGTGATCTTAATGATACTGAGCGAGAAAAGTTTTTTTGATAAAGTCAATCAAACAAATTTGGAATTTAAAATTAATTCTTATTACGACATAAGTGAAGAAGATGATATTCCATTTCCATCAATCCAGCGCTCTAGACAATTGTTATTGCGAAATTATTACAATGAAATCGAGAAAATACTCACAAAACCATATGAAAAATTAATGTTAAAAGTAGCTTCTGCTATTGGTCTGATAACAATTGAATTAAAATCTCTCAAAAAATTAATGCTAGCAAATTTTGTTGTCGCATATGCAATTATCAGACAACATCTTGTTCTCAAAAATTACACGTTAGATCAAGTAAGCTCGGTATTAGGGTATATTGATAAAACAGAAAGTGATTACAATAATTTAGTGAATGAAACAGATTTGTATGAACGTGAAGTAGGAAATACTTTTGACTCATATGCTTGGTTAAAGATAACAGATGAACGATATAAGGATACTTCGTCAGATGTTTATGACAAATACAAAATTTTCATAGCTGATCCTAATAATAACAAGTTCTGCGAGTTTCTTGATTCGATTGCTGGTACCAGAACTTTTGTCTTTGTATAAAATATTGTATAATGAAAAAACATATAATTGATTTCAACCATGTTTCAGAAGAAATTCCAAAACAAGATGTTGACGCACTTATGCAATATTATAAATTTTATCACAAAAACCTCTGGTGTGTAAAAGAATGTTATAAATACTACCGTAGAATACTTCGAGTAATATCATATTTGCCATTGTTAATGACTAGCTCTGGTATAATCTCAAGTGGAGCATTATTAAATCCGTTTTTGTTAATAATATCTGGTGTCGGTATCTCTCTTTCAACACTTGTAAAAAAAATTGAACCTGAACTTGAAACAAAAAAAAAAATTCTTGTAAAACAGCAAGTATCACTTACAAGAAATTACTTGATCAGATACGATCTTATTTGCGAGGTGTAAAATATGATATGGACGATTTAATACGCGAGTTTCGTATTATTGACAGTATGTTAACGGATATCCTACCAATGAGAGTCAGCAGGTACGAAAAAAATTATCATAAAATATGGTTACAATAGTAGTAGATCATCTTTCCAATTTTTGTAGAGGGGTGGGGGTCTCTGATCTAGAATCCGCATTTAGTTTAGGATCAGCCTATTACTATACTGAAGAAGAAAAAAAATATTTTATCACCAAAAAAGTTAATCCGGCAGGCCCTTGGAGTTCTGGTCCAGAATCTGTTTATGGTTTAGGATCAGCCTCTTAGCTTACTACTGTATGCCGGCATACCTCTAAAATACAACTTAAAACCAAACGACGCGATAAAAGAAGCATGTGATAAAGGCAAACATTTGTTAAACTCTTTCTATTTTATTGGTATCAGAGACGGAGGAATGAACCCTTTAACAAGTCTGAAAATTTGGAAAAGAATTATTCTACCTTCGGTCCTATATGGATGTAAACTATGGTCGGGTACCACAAACTCCAATACAGAAGAACTTGAGTTATGTCAGAGATATGCAGCGCGACGTATACAAGCTTTCGATATTATTCGCCTACAGAGGCAACGCATAGTACCTTAGGACTTTGGTCAGTGGAAGCATATATAGATAAGACGAAATTGTTCTTTTTCAACCGACTGTGTAGGGGCGAGTGGACTTTTATCTGGAAAAATATTTTCATTATGCGTTTATGTCAGTATCTGACAAACCTGTTAAAACAGATGAAGTCTGTACCAGATATTGACAGAATAACTAAGAAATATGGTCTGGGAAGCGTTCTTTTAGACTACGCAGTAACAGTACAAACAGAAAGCAAAATTGTTTGGAATCGGCATATTATTGATATTATTCCAAATCATGAAGAAACTACCTGGAGTGGAAATATGGAACTAAGAGGTGATTTAATTCACTTCACAAAATTTCATTTGGACTTAAAACCAAGTAGTATATGGTTTCTTGGACGTAAATTTCCATCTGTGTTATGGCCTCTCTCTGAAATAGTGAAACTATATATCATGCCTGTTGGTAAAGTTATGAGATGCAAACTCTGTGGAAAAGAGATTGACGACAGAGCGAAACATCTTATTTTAGGTTGCGAAATGCTACTTGCAGAACGAAACATTTTCTTTGAGAGAGTGATTGACACTTTAGAGGTGAGAGACGGGGTTAACTTATTCAGTCAGGAAGACGATATATTGCTAGATATACTTCTTGGAAGCAGGGTTGACTGCGTGTCGTCTGTTGATGATGACGTATGGGATAGACTCATATTGGTGACGACAATCAGTACAGCTTCATTCTACAATAAAATGTATGCCCTACTTTCAACCAACATGTCCTAACATAAGAGCAATAATAAGTAGTAAATTATCTTCTAATAAAAAAAAAATAATAAAAAAATATGCAAACGTCTTGTTGTAAAAGTCCGCAAATTTTGTTGTATGACAACAGCTCACGGAGATGTAAAGCTTTCTGGCTCATAATAATATAATTATTACCACAGATTGTCACCTCTTGTTCTCTTTTCTCATATGGGGATGGTTTCATGTTGTTCCACGTGTTTATATAGGTATGTGTACATGAATGTGTATATGCATATGTGTGTATGTATATACACATTCATGTACACATTCTCGGTTCTATGATGTGTCTCATAATCTTGTGATATGTATATTTAGACCAATATACGGTTTATCTAAACACATGCAATTTTTAATCCACTGCATCCACCCCTGCTACAAGTGATGGCATTCATCACTGTTCTAATCTCAAGTTTCTATATGATGTTCATGGTTGCAAGTTTAAATCTTATTATTATCAGTATTTACTAGTTAATTGTAACGGTTGCCTCTTTAAAGCTTTGATGATTTTCTGTTTTAACTTACATAAACGTATATGATTTATAATCAGTGGAAAAAAACCTCAACGGAACTAATCTTGGATATATTTTATGCAACAGCTGCGGTTATGAGTGGAGAAGAGGAGGAAATCAAGGCAGTGCGCACTCCCCCCCCCCCTTTCTTTTTCAAAATCGCATTAAAAATGAACTCGAAACAACTGGAACGTTACCTAGCATTAAGTTTCTTTACAGCTGGATTATTATACTCTAGAAAGATTAAAGGTCACCAGCCATACTCCAACATTTTTCTTTTTACGTCAGATTTGCATTACATTAAAAGTAGTTATACTCGCACAAAAAGAACAAAAAAAAATTATCAAGTGTAAAGAAGAAATAATAATTTAATTACTCGAAATAGAAGTATACAACGCTGTTACTTCCCTTTCGCTACGATTTCCCACCTATAGAGGACACCAACCGGAAATGACGTACATTTATCCCACAAGCCGAAGTACATGCTTCTTGTTGTCGAAAAATAACACTATAAACATTTAAATGAAACTGCTGAAAACTAATTTACTGTTCAGCCTTATATCGATATGCGTGCACGACGCACTAGATTGTGTCGCTTTCAAAACAGTTCCATTATTTAAATTTACTTTTAAAATTCCCGTTAACACGGGTAAAAATGAATTAATGCTAGCTTCCCTTTGTCGGCCGACTTTATAAAAAAAAAAA